>LQNS02278187.1:19659108-19687327 GCA_001587735.2 Parhyale hawaiensis
CAATTCTATGTCGGCTTCGCTAGAGCAGAAGATATGCTGATTTGCACCAAACGCGAAATTCTCTCCCCCAATCGGGCGAATGTTTATTTTCTAAACAGAACTAAAGCACTGGAATGAATTCCGAGCGCTTGGAGATGAAGGGCAGATACGAGAGGAACTTGAATATTTTAAGGAAAAATATACCAAACTCAGGGGAAATGTGGATACCTAATTCGTTTGCTTCAACTGCTTCTTTGTATGACTTATAGCTTATATCTAAGAGGAGCAAGAGCTAGAGAGCACGGTAATTAATGCAATAACAGTGCATACATAATAATAAAAATGTTCCTAAGAGTTAAATGTGAAAAATCAGGTGCAAGTCCTAAAGTTTCACTTTTTCATGCATTTTGAATCTGTAATAATGTGATTAAACCAATATTCCCCCATAATTTTCTCGCATTTTTATTCATAAAACCATCAAAACCATTGATTCTTTCACCAGTTAAATAAGAGTATGTATAATTAACTGGAGACATATACTCGTAGAGAGCAGACTCCTGCCAAGCAATGAAGTGTTGATGAAAGATTCAAATTGCCCCGGAATCCAGGATTTTTCATTTTTTATTAGTTGTGCCAAAACTTGCGTCATTCCTGGCAGTTCCTGTTAGTTTTTTAAAGATCTGTCCACAATTTTTGAGCTATGCTCTGAAAAAAGAACGCCAAACAGAGAGATAACGAGAACGCTTCGTGGCGTAAGACATCACCCGCGGTGGGAGCAGATTTTATTGCCGTCATTTTTTATGGCTAGCTAATCCTAGTTTTTTGACATGGGTCACATCGAGGGCAACAGACCTGAACATTATGAACATTGCTTAACTCCTTCGACCATTTATTGGGTGGACAGACAAATATATATACTTTTATAAATGCAAGTTTTCTTGAAGGTATTCAATAAACTTGCATAGCCGAAAAGCTGCTTTCAAACTACATGTATATGTACATACATACAATAGAATAGGGGAACATGGATGTTGTCGGGGAGAGGTCTAAAATGTGAATGGACAGAGTTCCGCGGTAAGGGCCGGATGTCAGCTCCTGTACAGTCGGCAGATGTGAGGCTAGGTGTGGACAGTGTGCAGTGGTACAGCCGAAATCATGATGTTGAGGCTAGGTCTGGTTCTGTGGATGTGGAGGGACTCTAACCTTGTGAGCTCGATGGGACTAGAAGAGTCTATGATGGAGAAGCCATTCCTGCTGATGGGATGGTTGTTTTGCTCAGCATGTAAGCGGACTCTGAATGTGAGGGTTTTGCAAGTGGTAAACCGGTACGACTGGATACACCTAAATGACATCACCTCTCTTTTCACCAACAGCCCCTTAGAAGAAACCATAGATATTATTTGCAGCAAAGCCTTTAATGACACGGACCTATTTCACAACATGGATAAACCTCCCTTCCGAGCTTTCCTTAGCCTTGCCATCAAAGACTCCTTCTTCATTTTTAATAACAGACTGTACAAGCAACGAGACAGAGTTTCCATGAGCTCCTCACTTAGCCCCTCACTGGCAAATATCTTTTTATGCCATCACAAAACTCTCTGGCTTAACGACTGCCCACGTGATTTCAAACCCATCCACTATAATCGTTTTGTAGATGACACCTTCCTCATATTCAACAATGAAGCAGATTCTGATCTATTTTTTGCAATATTTGAATAGAAAACATCCAAATATCAAATTCACCGCCCAACATCAATCAAATAATTCTTTAGCTTCTCTCGATGTTTAATAACCTACCAAGATTCAACACTGACCACTGGAATTCACAGAAAACCCACTTTCTCAGGCCTCGGGACAAGTTTTTTCAGTCACTGCTACGATCAATTCAAAATCAATGCAATCAAAACTTTACTATTCTGTGCATACCATTTGTCTTCCTCATATCTTGCATTTTCAGACCAAGTTGACTTTCTCCGAACATTCTGCAAAAATAACTGTTATCTGCACCATTTTCTGGACCACTACTGCAAATTCTTCCTAGACAAGCTGTTCGATCCATGCACTAGCAAACCCTGGGTCAGTAAATTGGACTTCTTTCACTCGTTTCCTTTCTACAACAAAGCATCTGTCAGTGCAGTAAGCACTATGAAAACGTTCTTCTCTGATGCCTACCCACATATCAACTTCAAATTTTCATGCAAAAACCCATTTACCGTAGGGTCCTACTTCAAATTTAAAGAAAAACCCCCACACCACTTTGGTCCTGTGTTATTTACCGTTACCGATGCCAGGCCTGCTGTGCCTCATATATAGGTAGCACTGGACAACGCTTCAAGGCCCGTATTGACCAACATTTAGGTGTATCCAGTCGTACCGGTTTACCACTTGCGAAGCACTCGCATTCAGCCCCCCCCCCTGCATTCTGAGCAAAACAACCATCCCATCAGCAGGAATGGCTTCTTCATCATAGACTCTTCCAATCCCATCGAGCTCACAATATTAGAGTTCCTCCACATCCACAGAACCAGACCTAGCCTCAACATTATGACCTTGGCTGTATCACTGCACACTGTCCACACCTAGCCTCATATCTGCCGACTGTACAGGAGCTGATATCCGGCCTCTACCACGGAGCTCTGCTGATTCACATTTTAGACCCCTCACCGACAACATCCATGCTCCCGTAATCGATATGCAAATATACGAAATTTGTATTGATACATGCAAATATAGGTACTTAAATTTTCAATTAAAACGTAATCACCTCTCTTACTTCGTTCGCGGATGACAAACAGCAAAACGGATGCCAAATCATCGTAGGTAACTAGGTAACTCTTTCCTCCCAAATTTTTAACAGGTCCTGTAAATTTTAGAAAGACCCGTTCAAACTTTTTGAGTTATGTCGCTGACAGACAGATGAGCAAACAGATAGGCAGATAATAAAACAGACAAACCCCGAAAAAACATATTCTCTTTGCAGGAGGTAACAAAACTACCGTATAATTAAGCTGTGTCAATAATTACACTAATTTTTATCAAAAAAAAAAAATACACTCCCTTGCGTGTCCACCGTCCGCTGTAGCACAGGTGCTGAGATCTCCAAAAATGACGCAATAACTTGCTGCATGAAGAGCAATAATTTGCTGCAAGAGTCGCAATTACTCGAGAAAGCTGAGGCAATAACTTGGAGCCAGAACAGGTCTCTGGCTCTCATATAGGAGCTGTTAGTTATACCGAGCCGCTTTCTGCGGCCGAGAGGAGTCAGTCTTCTCTATATAAGAAGGTAGTGACCACTGGCAGAGGGCTGACATTGGGCTGCTATGCATGCCAATATTATTCTTTTCGATGCATAAAACAACATTCTTTCCAGTGCATATGAACATACACATTTACAAGCCTGAGCCACCAAATATCATACAGTGATGCAAGTACATTTCTAAACTACTATGTACGTCGTTGTAATTAGCTTTAGGAATAAAGAAGTAGTAAGAAACTGAATTGTAGTTTTCAGCCACCGTAGTAAAAGTATGAAAATGTAATTTACTGAAGGTATTGAGAGCTCTATAGAACGGTATTATGCAATAACTGCAGCTTTTGAGTCTCAAATTATTATTAGTTGTTTTATCCCGTTCGATTTTCTATAAATAGTTTATTTGTGATTTGTTCATTTAGATGAGGTGCAGTGTATTAGATGGAGTGCGGTAGGCCAGCTAAATTTGTTAGGTAAGACATAGTGCTTTAGGTTAGACAGGGTGTACGTGTTAGATTACAGGATGTGTATTATGTAAGACAGAGTGCGTTAAGTAAGACGATCATTATAATCTGTTCTATGTTCTCACACGAATGCTTGCTTTAGGTAAAACACAGTGTATTAAATTCGACGAGGTGCGTTTGGCAAGACAAGTTGAGTAATGCTAGAGTAGGAGCGTTAGGTTAGCATGGATTAGTTTATAAGTTTAGATAGATGGCAGAAGACAGACCAACAGCCCCAGTCCCAGAAAGCAGCCGGGACTTACGCTCTGGCCCTCTATGAGCTACTGCTAGTATGTCAGCAACACTTCGATATCTGAGGAAGAAAAGAGGAAGACAATTAGCTCAGTGAAGGAGATGAAAGTGCAAGCACGATTTATTGCTGCAGAGCCTCAGTGCTAGGAGACGTTAAGCTAGTTGAGGTATGACATGCAGATAGTAGATTTAGGTGGCCTCTGAAGCTTTGGCTGCTAAGTGGTTGTGACTCTAGAGGGAGACGTTCGTAGCTGTCGAGGGTGTTGCTTCAAATATTTGTTCACCTAATTTGCAAACGCATTGACAGTCTATGCACCGACAACTTCGACGAAGAGTATATTCCAGACATCCACTCTGAAATACGGGAAAAATTGCTGGCTTATCTACCTTTATGTTTGAGTTCTTGGCCGCTGTTTCGCAGGTCATCATTGAAGTCTCTCTCAAAGATTCCCATTGTAGGCAAATCGTTGAAGCCATTTAAGCACTTGAACCTTCCTATTAGTTTCCCCTGAATTGTCTTTGCTCGAGAGTTGAGTCCCACTTCGTGTAAGCGACATTCGCATGGCTCGTTTCACAACTGATGTATCAATTTTGTTGCTCTGCGTGGGATTCCTTCCATTTATCAATATCATTGCACTGATATGGCAGACAGAATTGAAATTAAAATTTTAAATGTAGGTGCACTGGTACTTTGCAAAAAGGAGTGATTATTTCCTTGGATGCATACTCGAAATTCTTGATAATGAATCCCAGAACTCTGCTTGCCATTTTTACGCTCTTATCAACTTGCCAGCTGTGTTGTAGTAAGTTTGTGATAAGACGAGATTAGATGATGGGCGGTGTATTAAACGAGGTAGTTTTGGGTAGTCGAGGTGCGTTCATTATGGTAGGCAAAGTAGACAAATTGTGTAGGAGTAAATATGATGCATTATTGTAACAGAGATGCTGTAGGGTAGACAAGTAGAGTAGAAGATGAGGTAAATTACTGTGGACGATGCGCCTCAAGAGTCGTAGGTCACAAAGGCCCTTGAGGTTTAAGCTAATACAGGACACAATGGCATAGTTTAGCCTTGCTACACTTAGAAAAAGTAAACAATATATAACCGTTAAATTGCTACTGGTCCTGCCAGTAAAACACAACAGGGGAAAAACTGCATTGACAGTGCATGTCATTTCTTTGTTGTTCAGGGCCCTAGCCGTACTGTACGACAGTGAGTGACAACCGAGGCATGGATACTCTAGGAAAGTACCTCATTTATCAAAGCTAACTAAACGCCTCCCTGTCCCAATTTGAGGGATTAGAAAAGAGAACGAAAATCAGCTGAACGTCAAAGGAATTATATAGAAAGAAACTTGAGCCTCAGATTAATAGCCAAAAGTTTTTCGAATATACTCGAGATGTTGAAAGCTTCTTTACGTGTTTCTCTTTAGCTTGCGAGATGAAACGCTTCTCTTCGTAAATCGCAATTGTTGCTAGCGGAGTTTCACATTCTGTGCATTAGCAGCACTTGTATATTTCCGTATCAAATGCTTCACATTTTTCGGATTCCGTTTGTTGTATTTTTATAGGTAAACACTGCTGAATATTTTTTCTGTGGTCAAATTGTCTTCACCAGAGACGATGCTGTCCACCAGAGCCAACTGTACACTTGAAGCTTAAATATTCACAACTATACTGAGAACTATGTATAAACCTGTGACTAGGTATATAAAATTCTGTCACCTTCTGAAATATTTTTCTTTGTTGTTTGGAACCCAAAAGGAAAGAGGCCGACGCTCATTTATTGCCTTCATTTTTGTTGGCCGGACCCACTAATTCTAAAAATAAAGAGCCTAGGTCATAGACACCTGCATCGCTTGAAACCCGAAATAAAGCATATTTCATCTGCATTCATCGCTTCCAGCATCAATTATTATGAAACTATCTGCCTTTGGTGCTTTAAAGTTGATAGGTGAGCTTGCATCGTCTGGACCTTTGATTCTACCCGGGGCTCATTATATTAACGACATCATTTCTTGATTTCAATGTCGAATTTCTTAATAAATTATCCTGACACTTCAGGAGGGATGTAATATATAAATTTCGTTAACGAGTTGGCCGTGTTTATTGCTATTAACAAGTCTGTCCCTCTATGTTGCACTTCTAAAGTTCTCAGTGGTGTCGTTGCATAAAAATTGAAATAATTGTACTGTTCAACATCCATTATTAAAAACCAAATGTTTCGGATTATTAAAAATCCATCATCAGTGTTCTGAAAATGACAAAATTCGGATTATAAAAAAGAAGCTAAGAATAACAAGAACTAATCTCTCAAAAGTAACCGCTAAAAAACATCAATTATGTATGAAATGATAGAGCTTTACAGCCGATGAACACTCGTTCATCTTCGGTCTACGTTTAAAAATATACAAGAATTCTAAAATGCGGAGGTCAGAAGTGGTCTGGGTTGCGTCAAAAATGGAAAAATTGCTGCTGCTAAAAACAAGATCACTATTTTTACAATGGTTACGAATGGAAAAGTTGGTGGGTTTCGCTAAAGGTTGACCCGTTCGAAAAGAAGTACCTCTGCGTTGGGCGCACCTCACGAACAATAATTGGAGAGCGAGCACCCAATGTACGAGCGCTCGCAGCGGTCACACTTATAACTATACACTACCGGGGAGCGCACCAACACATCCTACAAATTAGATTCACGGTGAATCAATCTATTTCTAGAATTTTAAGGCACATTCAATCATAATGAATGACAGAATGTAATCCAGTATCATCTAATTTACATCAGGACTAAGTCTGGCTGAAGTTCTGATTAAGGGCACACTCAACTGGACAGCAAAATTTGGTTGAGGTGGTGGAGTAACATTTAGCCGTTTTGTGAACTGTGGGACCCACGAGGTAACCCCAATTTTTTGCTGAAGCCGGCGAAGAGACTTTATTTCGTAGCATACTTTTAAACTAAATTGAATCAGTGCTGATTCATCATCCAAAGTATGAGAGACCTGGTAGGGTTATACGACTTTAAAATACGATAAATGTTCTATTTACTTTGTTATCAGTATTTCACAGTCGCTATTTTTGGTAAGAGTCAAACTTAGCTGGTTCTAACGAAACATCAATAACGCCCTACACTAATATTTAAAAAAGGCAACATTTAAATAATACGGCGAACTTGAGAAGCGATTTTATAATGAATTCGATATTGGTAAAAATAGTAATTAACAAAATATACAATAATTATTACAATTGATGGTACGTTAGATAACGCGGCGAAATGCTCCATTTCTCACGGCAGTGATCGATCTGAAGCAGATCTACAACTGATAATTTCTTGCTCGATCCATCAGTTCCGACAAGGCTTGGCTCCCTGCAGATGAATTGCTGGCTCGCTGATTTCTTTTAGCTTCTAGCATATTTTTTTTAGCGTCTAATTTGTTCAGCCATTTTTTTTTTTCATTTAGCCATTTTCATCCTTTTGCTTGCTATGACGTTTTCCCTATTTTTTTTTTTTTTTTAATAAGAGTTTATACTTTGTTTGAGCTGTTAGAAAAACTTATTATGCTGTATAATCATGTTGCATATTTTTTACTAGTGGGGGCAAGATGGTGGAGGATCAAATTGTCAGATACGATTATTATTGCTGTTATTAGTATATTATCATTAAGATACACCAGACTGCCGATGTGAGAACGGATAAAACTGTGCCTGGTTTGCTGAGCTGGCGATTGCTGCGTTCAGAAGCCACTGCAGAGGTACTGCTCGAGCCTAGCCAGAAATGAAGATGACCAATGCTTCACAGTTTCTTCATGAGCCTTTCGTCTCTCATGCCAAAGCTCTGACAATCGGTGGTGGACTGTAGCCCTTCACTCGTCTGGGTCCAGCGAGCAGTAGCTGCACCACGAACCAGTGAGTTTCTATCTCTCAGTTAAAGTATCCGTCAAATTCACGAAATTAAGACATGTCACTGTAAATTTCGTTTCTCTGATATTGATTTAAATATATATTATATTAGTTATGTCTCGTGGCTATTACACTCTGAAGGATTTTATGTTTTCACTTTTTTCAGTGCTAAGATTCCTACCTACACTGCACCGTTTTTAATCTTCATTTATCTATTCAGAAGTCGCATAAGTTTATTTAATTTGGTCAGCGTTCGCTTTTCTAAAACATATTATTTGTGCCATGTTAACTGTTACCGTACCAACTTACCGTTAGCGGCAAACCTTCTAATATTAACTCTGAACATAAGTGTGTGCCACGAAACAAAAGCTTCATAGTTTCTCAAAGTGAGTGCATGTAAATTAACTGTGTGATATCAAAATATTGCCCCAGAAAATTAGAGCTGAGTGTGGCCTTTGACAGCATATTTTTATTTAAATCATTCTCTGCCTACAGTAATTATTTTTGTAAGTTGTACGACGAGATACTATTCATCAGTCTTCGCGCCAAAGAAAAAAAGCGATGAAATGTGGTATTTTATCTGTGAAAATTTACTAAAGACGTTATTGCTTAGTCAATTTTGAGAGGCTCTTTTGTTAAACGATCTCCCCCGCATTGTATTAAATAGATTTGGCCAGTCAGGTTAGGTCACTCTCATCAAGTCAGGTCAGGTCACATGTCATGTTAGATCAGATCAGACCAGGTACTAGGTCACGCACGTTCGTCAAGTCAGGTCAGGTCACAGGTCAGGTTAGATCAAGTCAGACCAGGTACCAGGTCAGGCACGTTCGTCAAGTCAGGTGAGGTTAGTTTGATCAGGTTAGGTCAGGTCAGTTACGAAGCCCACGTACTAACAGTAATGTAGTATTCCTAACTTACTAGTATTATTCACAAATTTATAAAAAAAATACAAACATGGTCGTTTCCTTTAGCTATTTATGTATGACCGCTCTTGAAAACTATAGAAGCAACGCACATATCATTACAAATGCACTTTTAATATTTGCTTTGTGGTGCTTAAACAGTGACATAAGCGATTTTGCAGATAAGTGTGTAAAACACTAAGCATAAACACGCTTATTTTATGTAAGTATTATAATATTTGCTCCAATCTTTGTCTTTTATGTTTTTTCATAAAGTTTTGAAGTTGAAAAAAGAACTTTTGTTTTGCCCCTTCGGCACTGCGATAACAGTTTTTTCACTGGCTTTCGTCGTACGTGTTTTTGTTCGCAGCTTTGCCAAGTATTTTCCCCTCCTCTTACTGACATGGCGCATGTACGCAAGTTTACTGAATATTTTTTGGGTGATGTTCGCAAGACGATCTTAGCTCCTTACCTGCCTGCTTCGACCGTCTACCCATCAGTCATCTCGCACAGCAGGGGCCGCTCGCAACAAGCCACAGTTCTGGCATCTTCTGCCTAGCGCTTGTTCTTATTATATCGATCAGCACTGTTCTTACGTATATCTTTTGTCACTGTTGTTAGTGCTATCTTTTTCTAAATCAAGTTGTCATGAAAGTTCTGAGTGTTTTCCAGCTTGTTTTTTTTAAGGATTCACGAAATAAAATGCCCGAAAAGTACGGCACAGCTATAATTTTCAGTGTGGTTAAAACGATTGTACATGTCTGCAAACATAAAAACTATTTTTCCATTCACTCAGGTTTTTTATGATATTTGAAAAAGCTACACAAAAATTACATAGCCTCAGTTACAAGATATCGATTTTTTTAATGGATGCCCAAAAATGTTACTTCTACCCATTAATGCTTCTTTTTAGAAGCAGCTAAATCATTGTAAAAACTTGTCAATTTGCTTACTATGTTATCATGAAATTGCCTGTGAATGTCTCCCAGATTGAACTATTCTGCGTTGTAATCAGTGAAATAAATTGAATTTCTGGATTTAAGGTAGAGTGCATGCATTTTTATGGCTGTTACTTTGACCAAAATCATAAAAAAGTTTTGTTTGTTAAACACGAAAAAATATTTTTAAAAATTGTATTTTCGGAAATATCCTCTAACAATCTCGATAAAATACTAGTAATACCAAAATACACAAATTTATAGAGAAGTCATCATTATTTGTCTGAATACCCTTTGTATTTTTTTAACAGCAAACCGTTGCATGGGAAGTTACATGCAAAATTTAGTGCTACGCTTGTCATATAACAGACAAATCTAATTGGCTTAGGTTATGTCAATTGAAGTAAAATAATCGAATATGTACTAGATCTATGTATTTCTAATACGATATTTTAAAGAGCTCAGAACTTGCTCTACGTGCGATGTGTTGCTCGGTACACAAGCACAGTCTCCCATATGTGTTGCTCGCTATACAGAAACAGTGTCACACATGTGTTGCCCGATATACAGGAACAGTGTCCTGCATGAGTTGCTCGCTATACAGGAACAGTGTCTAGCATGTGTTACCCAGTATACAAGAAAGAATAAAGTCCCTCATGTGTTGCTCGGAATACATGAAAAGTGTCACGTATAGATCGGAGACATAGAAGTCTCAACCAGCACGAAGCAGACCTGCCTAGCTGCCTGCTCACACAACATGTTGTTAAGAAGGGGCTGTAATTCGAAAACAGTGTTGCTTAGCTATTGACGCTTACGCAGACACAGCACCATGGCCCTGCTAGGCAGTGTAGTCATTGAAAGAAATCATTAATTTATTTCCCAACACAAGCTAAATTTTTCGAATGTCAGCTCACCTGGTCAGAAATTTTCATAAGGTAAAAATCCCTTGCGAATTATTCTCTGCATCACGCTCTATTTCGAACTGTCAGTCACATGGATATACATTTTCACAATGCAAACGCCATTCCAGAAGTCAGACAAATATATCCAACCGCATTTAGCTCTTCTCCACGCACGAGTTTCTCCTGTTCAAAGATGCACGACGTCTTGCTACACTCCACCTGCCAACGCAAAAGTTTGCACTCAATCGGAAAATTTCCCCCAGAATAAGAGTGCAGTTCAGCTTTTCCTTTCCGACTGACTTTGAATTATCAATCCTGTGGCAATCTTCGTTGCAGCTTCTTCTCGATTCCTAGCAAATAGACTTTTTCGGATAATACAGCTCGATGTTTCGCGCAGTACGGAGGAAATAGAAAACAAAGAAAAATGAAGCTAGAATCGAATCAGGCCTGACGTACTTGCTTAAGATCGAGTATAAGTGGTGCGACAGAATGTTATTCCTTCAACGCTTTCCCTATAAAAAGAAATAGTTCAGTGGACATTATCACAGCGAATGATGTGATGAAATATCAACATACCAATAAGTCGTCAATGCAGCGTTTTACCCCATTTTATATCATTTTAATGACCTTAAACTCATATGGGTAGAATTTTATAGAATAATTTTGGATAATTTCATTGTAACTATTTTGGTTATATATATGAACATATTCTTCTATAGTAAATGAATGAGCATCATTTTAGTCAATGAAAACACTAATACTTCTTTGATTGAGTTACCTACACTGTCCTAAATATCAGAAGTTTTTGTAATTCCTAAAAAAGGTGATAAGCATGTATCAGCTGCTCCTCTGCGTCAGGCAAACTTTAGTAAAGAAAACAAAACGTTCTTCGTTCCTAGCATTATTTTTCAAGTTGAAAACTACCGAGACAGAGGGTCACTTTCCAATAGTGACTTCAAAATCCTTGAGTATTTGTAAAGTTGATAACAGTAGCAAAAAATAAATCTTCAGCCTTGAAACATAAAACCACATTCAACTTTTTCTTTTGTTGGACACTGAGCGTCTTTACCAAAGCAAACAGCGCCCGCTGTTTGTGTTTGGTACACAGAATTATTCGCGTTAAAGAAAGGCCCGCAAGAAACACAGCTTGACGGTGTTTCTATAGGACAGGAAAAGGTGCTCTACTGTAGAATGGTCACTTCTACATTATGACAATATAGCGTATCTTCGGAGCTTACTAAATATTCCGGTATCAGATGATCGTGCGGAATTCCGGTATCAGATGTACGTGCGGAATTCCGGCATCAGATGTACGTGCGGAATTCCGGCATCAGATGTATGTGCAGAATTTTTACAACTATCCTTCCTTGCTGCGTCTTAAGGTCCTTGCCGTAAATTCCCTCTTCAAAATATACTTTGAGGTATTTATCCCGCACTCCGGCAGCAGAATATTCAACGTCAACCCATTTTTTCCTTCATCCGAAAACATTTAGGAATCGATCCACTTTTTTTATGCAGCCTTGGGCCCGAATGGGTGAAATACAAATTGTTTTATTTTTAGATATTGAAGACGAAAGACTAATCCAGTAGGAAACAGAACTTGCTTCGTCTTGTGATTCATCAGAAAAACTCACGTTTGAATTAGTGTATTAATTGCATGTATATATTAGTATTACCTTCTCCGCAAGAATAACATTGTCACTCAAGCTGTTATACATCATGCATTGAAGAGCTAAGAATCCTCTAATGATTAAATGTATGGGGCTCATTTTACTAGTGCGGTAATGCTGCAACTTTTATGAAACAAATGAGTCTTATTTGACAATCACTGTACCTACTAAATTATCCCTAGAATTATTTTATTCATGACTGTCTCTTTTGTCACCCTGAGCGCCTGGGTGCTGAGCTCCTGAGGTGGGCACAAACACCACTTGCGGCCACAGGCGGTCCAACAATTGCACCTTTCCTTGAGAGTCCTTGGACGAAGTCCAGGTAACGTTGCTCACACCACCTCACGTGTGTGGAGTCATGATTCTGGGTTTCTTGTGTTTGGTCGCAGTTAGCGACGAAAAAGAGAGCCAGCAGCGAATTATGTCCACAGTGCACGTAGCTACTGATCGCTGATTTATCTTGTTTTCTTCTTTATTAAATGGTAATGCAGCAAATTTTTTAACTCTATGACTTTCATATCACTGGCTATTCAAATAAGCAGGGGCATTTTGTTAAACATTCTTGCTTCCCGTACAGTGAAGCTATTACATAGAAATCTGCCTCTTTCTGTAGGTACTTCTACACTCTGTGGTCCTGGTGCAAGTGGCCGCAAATACTCGCCATTGTTGAACTGCGTGCATAAGTGAGCATTGCGGGTCAGCTACTACACCCGTGACTCGGTTACGAAAATCTGTAGTTCATCCGCTGCTTATTCTCCCTGGTTTAAAGCCTGGACTAAACCCCAGCACTGCACAATCAGGACAGAACTCTAAGCTACCAAATTAAATTTCGGTTTCACTTAGGAATGGGATCGCATGAAACCTCTCCCGCGTCGAGCTCTAGCCGTAGAAGTTCAGCAGCGCAGTGTGGAGGGGAGTTTTGGTTGCCGATTGGCCAGGTATGCGGTCCGTGCGAGATCTAGTACATAGCCGGTATGATTTCGAGCACATGACCGGTACGAATTCTCGTGCGTGGCCGGCACAAACTGACAGTGAGCGCCTATAGTCTGTGTGAATCTGACAGTGTGGCAGGCACGAATTTGGGAGCGTGGCTGGCACGCATCCGTGTACGTGGCAGGCACGAATTTGGGAGCGTGGTTGGCCCGCATCTGTGTACGTGGCAGGCACGAATTTGGGAGCGTGGCTGGCCCGCATCCGTGTACGTGACAGGCACGAATTTGGGAGCGTGGTTGGCCCGCATCCGTGTACGTGGCAGGCACGAATTTGGGAGCGTGGCTGGCCCACATCCGTGTACGTGACAGGCACGAATTTGGGAGCGTGGCTGGCCCGCATCCGTGTGCGTGACAGGCACGAATTTGGGAGCGTGGCTGGCACGCATCCCTGTACGTGGCAGGCACGAATTTGGGAGCGTGGCTGGCCCGCATCCGTGTACGTGGCAGGCACGAATTTGGAAGGGTGGCAGGCACGAATTTAGGAGGGTGGCTGGCACGCATCCCTGTGCGTGGCAGGCACGAATTTTAGGCATCGCAGCATTAATGCTGAAAAGATTTTAGAAAACGCCTGGAGTTCTCGCTGGAATACATTTTTAGTCATCAACGCTAGTGTTCCCTATGGAAACCTAAACTTTATTGGGTGATAGCGAGGTTAAAAAGTTCAAGCTAAAGATTAAAGAATGAGTGATTTTTCTATAATTTGTTTGCTCACAACAATGCCACTCTTAGTACTCATGCCATTCGCACTACGTTACTTGAATTTACCTCCGCTAATTATCTTGCACGAGGTGAAAGTTCTCAAAATCGTTCTTTTCTTATGTCGCTAATAGTCCGAAAAGTTTTAATCTTGGAAGAGCTCAACAAGAACTTTTTTATATGTAAAAGTTGAACGATTTGTTCGCATTAATCTGAAACGCGCACAAATTACTGACTTCTCTTGTGTTTTTTGCTTTTTATTGATAAAACAGATAGCTGAGACAATCTGCTCGATGTTCTATAATCTTTGTTAGAGAACTTACGGTCAACAGAAGTTATTATTATCCTAATTGAAATAACAGCTATTATTACAATTGAAATTAAAAAGATTGATGCCTTGATTTGAAAGAAAGTTTAGTCCCTTATAAATGAACATTAGAAACGATAACTTGTAACAAAAATTTCATTCAATTTTTACGTGCTAAACTCAGTCTGACAGTAATTTAACTAAAGTTCATATCTTAGACGACTGTATGTATTAATATGTGTTTTGATTTCCATGCAGGAGGATCCCTCGATAAACGATGTTAAGACAGGTAAGAACATAATTGTTCTGTCGCTTTATTAAATACTAGATACTTCCAGACCATGCATCCATCCATCAGTTGCTCGGTATGAATTTCCGATATCCTAGTAGACACATTTCGATTTCCTAATAGGCTCATTTGCATGCACACCTACACTCGAGTACATGCATACACTCGCAGGCACAAACGATTATAACTAAACAAAAGCCTGTTTTAGCGAACTATCCGCTCTTTTAGTCATTATTATTTTTAACTGAACTAGCCACTTTTAGTATATATAATACATTTTAGGGAACAATCTACCTTTATTATTATATTTACTAAAAATTTTAAGAATGTTCACTTTTACTAAGTATTGCGCTTAGTTATTACGCCCACGTTGCGACCAACTGATTTAGCCACTATCTATGACCGGCTGATCAGAAAAAGAACAGGTAACAATTTTACGTAATCCTGTGCATAACATTGCTAATTAGCGCATTTTCTTGACCAATATCCTTTTTTTCTAATTACGGATGTAAATTAACAGATGGCAAAAACTTACACCAGACCAGTAAGTTGCCAGACAGAACTTAGTTCGAGGTCTGAATGACGTGGTAGGATAAAGGCGAAGCTAAAGTGACCTTTTGGTAGTAACAGAGATATTCGGGATAAGTTTCAAACTGAAACATATGCTGGTATGCTTTCAGGTATAAACTAAAGCAATCTGAAAGCGTGGAACTCCACCAAGCAAGGCAACGGTAACGAAAAATTCAAAGTGATTCGGAAACGTCGATTTCATTTGTATCAAGACCAAAATCTTATCTATTCTGGTATTAACAGTACAAACAGCTTCTGTAATAATGTTCATGAAAATCCGTTCACAACTTTTCGAGTTATGCGGCTAGCAAACATTCTGAGCAACATAAGTCAAACATACAGACAGAGCAACCGATCATCACCAAAACTGAATCATTTATTAATAACATTTATACCAATTTTGTAAATTTTATTACGATCCGCTCATAACTTTTGTGAGTTGTTTTGCTAACATGCATAAAATCAAACACAGAGACAAACAAACGAAGAAACAGATCATCGAAAAATCTTAGTCATTTACTCATGTAAATTTAATAAAATTCCGTTCATAACGTTTTGAGTTATGGTACTACTCAAAAGTAGGCAAACAAACAGACAAGCAAACAGATGAACGAATTTTCACCAGAAGTTAATCATCTGTTACTGTTAACATGCCTAACAATCCCTGTAAATTTCGTAAAGATCCATTCAGAACTTTTCCCTTATTATGGTGATAGACAAACAAACACGACTAAAACATAACCTCCTATAAGTGGATGTAATAACAGGGCAGAATGCCTTAGGGACTGCGTTACTACCATTGAAAATTTTTCATTTCGAAAGCTTTACGCTTTCATTATACGCAAATAAACGCCAATGAATTACCCGTATCAGCGCATTGTTATTCATAAATAAACGAAGCTACTATGGGGATATTCATAGTCCATGATTCTGTTAAAGCAGAATTGGTCGCATCATGCTGCTGGTCACTTCACTCGATAGTCTAATAAGCGGAATCGACTATAAGACACACAGAGAAATATTTTTTGCAATAAGCTTATATTTACCTTTTGAAAGATAACTCTACTCAGTAGAGCCAAGATTTCTAGTCCTAAAAATACTGATCAAAATAGCGTAAAACGAATAGTCAAAATAACAGCTTAAAAGGTTGGTATTGCAGGTATCACAGCAAATTAGTTTTATTTCTAGCAAATAGTTCTTATCCATAGTAAAATGGTACGTAAAACGTTGCTAGTTTTCGATAAAATTCAGCAGTTTTCTTTCATTTGTAGCTAGAAAAAAACTGAGAGGAAGTTATTTTACAATACTCCCAACTCTTGTATCACATTTCAGATGCGCACTGTATCGGATTAGCTTCACATTTGGCATTTTATAGCAAGCTCAAGTCCTCGTGTTACTGCTAATGTCGTGACCACAATGACAATGACTTGTACAATTAGTTACGTTTTCTTTAATAGGAAATTTAGTGAAAATTGAAGTATGGAAATGTTAGTTATATTACTCATTTATTCAGCGGTACTTAATATTTAAATTATTATATGTTTGATGACGTAGATATGAAGTAAACTGACAAAAGTTCCGATGCATGTAGGTGTTTCAGAGAGAAGCATCAGGATGCACGTAGGTTTTTCTTGGCATAGTTTGGTGAGTCAGTGCCGCGGGGAGAAAAACACATTTTAGTAAAAAAAAAACATATCAATTCAAGAAAAAAATGGAAAATAGCTTTGTAGTTTTATTACCCGTGTGAAGAGATTCGAAGTTACATACTAACACTCAAATCACTATTATAATTCAGAGTTTCGTCTCTTCAGGTGCATCAATTTTACCTGTTTTTGATGCATCTTGGTGCATCATCGGCTTTGTCACAAAACCGAAGCGTAAGTGCATCATCAACGTGCCAAGCGCATCATATGACCCTATATGCATCATCATGATGCATTTTCGCTAATTTTGCTATTAGGTTATACACTTGATAAACCTAACATCGATTTCATTACGCTTTATTGTTCTAAAACTTAGACGATATGTCACTGGTAGTGTGCAGAACAGGACGTGAAGTCCGTGCTGCAGACGAATTAAAAATCTTTCCCTGGGTAGCTTTGATTCTGGGATTCTCCTTTCTTTCATTATTTGAACTTCTAACTCTACAATTAAGGCAAAAGGAATAGATCGTTAGGTGTAATTAGTAATAACTGCATGCAAGATAATACATGATTATTTCTATATTTACAGTGGTGTTAGTTGAAGTACATCATGATGATGCAGTTAGCTTATTCATGAGGCACTTGCGTGTTTCGGTTTTGGGACAAAAATGCATGTAATTTTAATGCATCAAAGGCATCAAAATTTTTCTCAGTGTACTACTTCCTGCAGATTTTACTGCCATTTATTCCATAATGAATACTTTTTGCCATTGTGTCTGGTTAAAATAGTGTTTATAGTAAAGAAGCATATTTTGCAATAAATGCAAATTTGTATTTGCACATATAGCCGCAATAGCAAAAAATAAGATAAATGTTAGAAGTCCGGGCTGTAGTAATCAGACTCCCGTTTAGATTTACCCCTTTCAAAGTAAATATAAATACTGTTACAGAAATTTTTCTGTGTCTTGTGTTCAGAAAGTATCCATTTTATCTAGCAATCAGTTTCAGTGAATTGCCCACTTGTCTTAAGTAATAGTCTGTATTGAATTACAATCGAGTTCTCAAAATGCACACACGTATATTGGCTCAGTCTCGTGATAAGTTCAGCAGATGATTGCTTGATTCCCCTACATTAGTAGAACCTTTTCTTCAGCCAGCAGCACAGGAAACCGTGAAGCGGTACAAAGGAAAGCACTACCTATCAGTTAAATTTTATTACAGATTTCTAGCCATGTATAACATGTTTTACCAAGGTACCCTACACATCCTTTCCGATTTACATTCACTGAAATATACTTATTTTCACTCGGGTCCAGCTCTGCGAAACACCTGGTATTGCAGCTGCCGACTACTATATCAAATCATTCATTCCTCCCAACAAGATGGTTTTCATCAATTAAAACAATCTCTTTTATGCTGTGATCGAAGGGAAAAAATGAACAACAATAATTTTGCTTCTGAAAGAATAATGCGAAGTATATGCTTTATTATCTGGATATTAGCGCACTAACCCGATATGAAGATAGTTTTTTTTTATCCTGTCTGAAGGTTTTGAACTTATTTCTCGGTGTTCTTCTTCCAATCAAAAATAAGAAACTTCCAAGAACATTTCGCAACTATATAGGTTAATTAATTAGTTTCTACGTGTATTATACACTGCGACCCCCATTAGCAGTCCAACTCAATGACTAACGGAATTGATTCTCACTCTTTCTTGAACCATGATGGGGGAAACAGTTTTATTACTATTGATGCGTGGCCACAACATTACTCCACCCCACCTTGTTGGCGACGAAAACGCTGATATAAATTCCCTTAATTTCAGCCCATTCTTTAGCCCACCCATCAGAGCCATCCAATGTGGCTCTGATCTCATTGGTGAACAAGATAAATTACATGTCCATTTTCATGTTTTTAAGAACCCAGTAAACCCTTAGTTTTCTATCAGTTTTGTTAATAGAGACTTTTTTCTGGAGATCCTGCTGCTTGAATGGAACCTAGCGTATGATTTTGAGTGGTTATTGACAAATTGAGAAGACTTGTATTTTCAAAAATTGTTTCACTGGTACCTCCGGGACACTTATTTACTTGCCGCTCAACTTTCCTTATATCCTGTAAGGTCACGACTTTCAATTTTTCCCGATCACACCTTTGCTTTTGACTGTATGGATAATTCATATATCGTTGGACTATTGTTGGCCGGCCTAAAATTCTTGCAATGGTAGCACCTGAAGATCCTTTTGAAGTGTCTTTAATTATAAGTGTCGTTTAGCACCTGTATCACTTTAGCAAGCCCCAACTTAAATTTAGTTCATTGGACTAATTCCGTGGCTCACCTTCATCTGTAAAAAGGCAGTGACAAATGAATATTATCACCAGAACATGCCAATGAAAGATAAACAAAAGGTAATGTCAAATTTGACTGCACCCTCCATTAGGAAGCTCACACGCACTGGTTCGTGCTGCACAAATAGGTAACAATAACTCGTTCAAAACTATGGCGCAATAGTGGAACTTTCAACGACCTGCTCCCCCTACCCTTCCCTTGTGAGTAAGATAAGTGCCCCTATGGTAGTTGTGCGCACCAAGCAAGTTCGCTGACTCAGCGCACCGGGCGCCAAGATCGCTCACCAGGCTTGGGGCTCGTTCCCGGCTCCTACAGTGCAACTGTGCAGCACGCAAGGCCCACTGCTACCGTGAGTATGAATATTGTCAAACAATCTATGCGCCTTGTACACTTTTTCCGAATGTGAGACAAGCCTTTTCGCTTAAAAGTGCTTGCAAATAAAATAATAATAATTTAGGACTGTTATCGTGGGTCGCAGTAGATACTGTTCGATTCAACAAGCCAATGAACTGGGAGTTTCATACGAATAGTTAATTGTCCTTTAGGAGTAAATGGAGAACGTTATTATTGCCAAAATTTGGTTGGTTTGACAAAGGGATTTAGGGGTGTACTCTGTATTTGTTCACTTCCAGCGAACTCAGTGAAGCCAATTCGTGATTTTACGTTTTCCGAAAATTCAACGGTAATCGTAGGATTAGCAAGCCGTCGCTTAGAACTAAAGTTGAAGATAAGCTGAAGCCAACCAGATTAAATAGTAATGAATGAGTGGGCCACTCAAACATACTCTTTTTCAAGAATTTATCAACTATGCTACTAAGATTTTGTTGGCAGTTTCAAATTAATTTTATTAGAAAAAAGTCTATATCTAAAGGCTTATTTGTAATGCTCTGAAGCGCTGCTTCCCTGGAAGCAAACGTGTTTATTTAGCTAATACGAAGTTCTAGCTACAGTAACTGAATAACTGAGAATTAAGGAAGTTAATTCAAGAAAAAATACCTGTGAGGAATTATAATAAACCCTTTCGTAGTTAGCTGTTAGTGAAATATATGGACTTCGTAAAAATATTGTAAGAAACAAACTTTTTTTGTAGCTTATTTTTCTCTTCTCCTTTTCCTCCGAGTAGTTAAGTGGTACAGAATAATTAAGCTCATTCTTGAAGGTAATTGTTACGTAGATATCACACATAAAAGAAATATGTGCTTTAATACTGCAGAAGCCCTGTGTTCGCCTTACGCTATCAGCGTTACAATAATAACATTTTGGGTTTTATGCTATAACTTAGGTAACTGGTAATGAGTTACTGCAGGGTAATTGAATAGAAGAGCAGCAGGATGTTGTAACCTGAAAGGTCACCAAGTCCGGTGCATGAATCACGAAACGTCATCGCCAAGTGTCGCGGTCTCGTGCCGTGCTACTGACAGTCATATGACTGATAAGTGAAGGGGTCAGGCAGAGTCATGTGACTGATAAGCGTCACCATACGACCTTGCAGCCACATGACTAATGAGACTGACATTTCAATTGTAGGGCTAATATCCCTAGAGTGGTGACGCCTTAGGTANAGCTGAAGCCAACCAGATTAAATAGTAATGAATGAGTGGGCCACTCAAACATACTCTTTTTCAAGAATTTATCAACTATGCTACTAAGATTTTGTTGGCAGTTTCAAATTAATTTTATTAGAAAAAAGTCTATATCTAAAGGCCTATTTGTAATGCACTGAAGCGCTGCTTCCCTGGAAGCAAACGTGTTTAATTAGCTAATACGAAGTTCTAGCTCCAGTAACTGAATAACTGAGAATTAAGCAAGCTAATTCAAGAAAAAATACATGTGAGGAATTATAATAAACCCTTTCGTAGTTAGCTGTTACTGAAATGTATGGACTTCGTAAAAATATTGTAAGAAACAAACTTTTTTGTAGCTTATTTTTCTCTTCTCCTTTTCCTCCGAGTAGTAAAGTGGTACAGAATAATTGAGCTCATTACTTGAAGGTAATTGTTACGTAGATATCACATATAAAATAAATATGTGTTGTTACACTATACAGTAACCCTGTGTTCGCCGTACGCTATCAGCGTCACAATGGTAATATTTTGGATTTTATGCTATAACTTAGGTAACTGGCAATGAGTTACTGCACGGTAATTGAATATGCTATAACTTAGGTAACTGGCAATGAGTTACTGCACGGTAATTGAATATGCTATAACTTAGGTAACTGGCAATGAGTTACTGCACGGTAATTGAATAGCTGCCCCAAAGGAGAGCAGCAGGATGTTGTAACCTGAAAGGTCACCAAGTCCGGTGCATGAATCACGAAACGTCATCGCCAAGAGTCGCGGTCTCGTGCCGTGCTACTGACAGTCATATGATTGATAAGTGAAGGGGTCAGGCAGAGTCATGTGACTGATAAGCGTCACCATACGACCTTGCAGCCACATGACTAATGAGACTGACATTTCAATTGTAGGGCTAATATCCCTAGAGTGGTGACGCCTTAGGTATGACCTAAGCGTTTACTGTACCTACTAGTTGTATCAGCCGTCCCATTCACTTTGTGATAAAAGCAGGAATAATGTATCTAGCGGCTGACTTATATTCCTTTTTCATTTACTTGGCAATAGGTAGACTATGTAGAAAGTGCATCACCGAGGATCCTTACCCAAGCAGAACGTTAAATATTCTACATACCGAAATCGTAGAGCAGCTTCGGCGACGGCCATGTAGACTAATAAGGTAAAGAGTCTCTTGTATTTAATTTTTTTCTGCGTAACTCGTTAGCATATAAGCTTTATACGCGAGTGCCGATAGTTCAGATGGAACCAGAAAATAGGCTTCGCTTTACCTCTTGGAATAAGCCCTGTTGCGTCCATTCTGTTTGATCTCATATCTTGATAAATGAAAATCTCAAGTCCTTCACCATAGTTACAACGATTGTATAATATGCTGCTCAGTGAGCGGTCCAAATAATACTGAACACAAAGCGTGCAGAGCGCTCCAGATCATTACCTGCCTTACCCCAGCCAACACCAGCGGAGAAGAAGCAGCAATTTCGAACAGAGTGTTAAGGTATAAATGGCACCAGCATTCCCGATTTGCATGTTACTGCCTGGAACACGACACGGAACGCTTAACAATGACCGCAGGTGAATATATACAGATTCCCACTTCCAGTTACCACTGCACATTCCCGGTGAGAATGATAGCCAGGAAATTGATTTTACCCGCCGGATATTCTAAACCGACGCCGAAACGTTACATTTAGAGAGTACAACTGACTCTTGGCGCTGCCGATGCGAAAATTATGTAGTTCAATAGCTTGCTGTATACAAAGGTTCATGCAAGGTAGACTTACACCAAGTTGAAACGGTTATGTGCACTGTTGAGATAGGTCACTCTTGTGGACGTTGTTTGCCACAAATTACGAGCACTATACAAAACAACGGTAACATGAGAGAATCGTACCATTAACACGACTTAGGATTACGCCGAAACTAACGTAAATATTTTTTATAGTATGTAAGTGGCGGTGAATTGAATGCCTGGGCCACACCCAAAAATCGGACGCTCAACTTATGAACAGAAGTTCAGCTTCCATGTCGTTCCGATTAAAAAAAAAAAAAAAGAGTGCAACGTATAATAAGTCCACTCGTTGGCTCAGCGTGCGATTGGAAAGAGCGGTTCGGCGTCAGGGATCGTATTATAACTTCCTTACCAGTTTTTATAAATAGCATTTATCATAGGCACAAAAAAGCAGTTAGGGAAGGGGTCAAAATCAATGACTCCTCCCTTATATTTAGAGCTTTTCTTCGCTAGTCATTGTTCTTCATTTATATTGCAATATTATTTTAATTTTCCCCCTGAAACTTATGGAGGGTTTTATACTGCTGAAATTCAAACTCTTAGGAACTTTTAGGTTATATGAACACCTCACAGGGCAGTTTGGGTAAACCTTAACATCCAAAGCTCAAATGGGTAATCTAAAAAATCACCCATTCGCAAGTTTAGCCAAGCAATATTTAGTTGAAAACTGTAAACAAGGAGCTGTAGTATTTAAATACTAATAAACATTTTGTCGCATGGAAATTTTTACCATGACCCGTTTTTAGTGACAGCTATAAAACTGGTTGTTGTGATTATTTGATTATTTTTTTGACTTGTTGCAAACTACCTTACTTTTAATAGCAATTGCAAATGCAGTTACTCAATACTTAACTAATATGCTTATTGGCTATTAGTTAAAACGTGGTTTTAGTATCTTATAAGCATAATTTTGATGAATGCAACTAAATTTTGTAACAAGTTACAGCTATGTGCAACAATTTACATGTATAACTTGTAACAAAATTCAAGACGCAACTAAACAAAACAAAGTCTGAGTTTATGATTTGGTCAGATGAAACAACTTTGAGGTGTCTTTCGATGTTTTTTATGTTTCTCGAAGCCCAATGGGCACTGATACGTTCCACAGTTTTTTTTTTTTTTTTGTAAATTTGTAGAATTGGTTATGTGGACATTGCACTAAAAATCTATTTTTTTGCCAAATTTTTAAGCACCTGGCGCTGTTTATGAGAGTTGGAGAAGCTTTTCACCCACAATACGCTGTAACTTCGGTGAAATTTGGGGGAGCCATGTGCTTGAAGCTACGCACCGTTGTCAGGTAGTACTGGTATGCTGTTCACATGCGAGGGCGGAATCAATTCAGCTCCGTACACCAGCATGTTGGACAGACTATACAGCCACTCATTGGAGAAAATATTCAATAATAACATACCTAAAGGTGTTATCTTCCAACAAGATAATGCTCCACATCACACTCCAAGATTTATAGGGGTAGGTTTGAGAGGGAGCATGTAGGGGTAATGGATTGGCTTCCTCAATCCCCCAATTTAAATCCCATCGAGCATCTCTGATCACACTTGGAGAAAAGAGTTAAGATGCATAATTATCCCTCAAAAGAAGAGTTAGAAATAAACTTCTTCTAGAATGGCTCAAAATTGATGCAGCCACATGTGCTATATAATTTAGTCTCTAGCATACCAAAATGTACAAAAGTTGTGACAAAATGCAAACGATGCCATACTGAGCATCAGATGCTATAATACTCCATACTATAACTCAATGTGTTATTTTGTATTATCAAGATTATACATCTAAACAGATTTTCTAAATTTTTAGAAAAATCATCATAATTTTGACCCTGGCTGTACTTCAAATCGCCATCGCATACTTCCATTACATCTATAGTAATAATACTTGCAATAGCACATTAACATAAAATATGTTCTTAATTAACTAAAAAACACCTTCCCTTCCTGGTACTGACATTCAGATCTGCACAAACGAATCCAATGTTCCCCCCCATTCCAGGCCAAAATCAGTTGGTTGTTGAACAGCTGGGAGCCATTCCTGATCGCTTTTCAATTATCGGCGGAATTTTTGGCCGACGCTTGTTGTATTTTTAAGCTCTAAAATCAATTGAACTCCCGTAGCGGTTTCCTCAGCGGCGGAGGCTCTGAGCTATCTGTGAGTTTTGGTTCATTTCAGTCTTTATATATTTAATCTTTGTTCAATGAAGAGATAATTGGGAAAAAACGGTAACACCGAAAATTTCAGCCAATCCAATAATGTTGTCGATTGGCAAATTTGTAGTCTTTTGCAGTTTGTCAGCTAACTGTCGGTGTCCTTGCTGTGTATCAATTATTTTCAGTCATACACATACTATTGTGCTTTATAAGACGAAAACACACTTGTTCGTATATATACAGTCATACCTAATTACTGTCATCCGGCTGTGTTGATACCTGAAGCTTTCTACACTACTGGTCACTTTTTACTTACTACTTGTAGGATAGGCTTCATCACACTTGGATAATGTTCCTTGTAAGCAAATAAGTACCTATATCTGCACAACACTTGATGTACTCATTATGTTCTAAATAAAGCACTGCATTCATTAAAGGCGAGACACGTTCTAACGACTTCGAGCAAAGCAACCAAGTCATACAAACGATTTTTTTTTCTCTTAACTCTTCACAAGGGAGCTGAAAAACGCTCGTATAGGAACTGCATTATAGAAGCAGCCATCTATATCACTTGCCGCGTAAAGAGTTGATATGAGCAGCATTTAATCTTTTAAGCGATATATATTTTTTTGTTTTGCTCATTTCTTCAGTAGAGAAAAAGCTTTAAAAATGATTATCTGACAGTTCTCGATAACCAAAATATCTTTTTGCTCACACAATTCAGTTCTATAACTGGGGCTCTATATTAAATTAAATTAAATTACTTAAAATTTACCAACTGAATACTTATCTCCCTCGTCTACACTATAATAAAAACCGATGTGAATGCTTGAAAGTTCATGAGTCTGTTTTTTGCAATGTTCTAAGAAAATAAGCGTAAAATTAGAATAGCTTGGAGACTGTAGTAATCCTGTCACGATTCACTGAAAACTGATTGGTGGGAAATAGATTAGGCTGTGAATGACGGCAAACGTATTTTAATATTATGTTTGAACGCGCTTATGGCTCAGTCAACGTTAAAATAAAAAAAATGAAGATTCTACAGCTTCTTTCACTGCTGGCATACAGTCTCTGATTATCATTTTCTCCATACATCGAAACTATATTTGCTCTCAGTGCGCAACGTTCAAGTTGAGCAGATGATCAACGAAGTACAAGAGACGCAACGTTTCACAGACGACAGAGTTATTCTTTCCAGCTTTCTTTCTTCCCCTGACGAAGCACTCTTTGCTGGAGCTCAAAAATTTTCATGTGCTGAAGTTGTTTAATTAATGGCGTATGCAGGATACGAGGCGGGTAATTAAATTAAATTCAGTGATGTTTCACTACTTGCCAGTACAAATTGATTTTTTCGCATGTGTTCTGAAAGAAGGAGTGTGCTGCCCAAATGAATTGAAACAGAAAGCACTCATCTCTATTGATAAGTTGCGACGGCTGTTGTAGAGCATCCATCCGAAATATATTAGTAACAAAGGTATGACCAATGAAGAAAGATCATAAAAATTTTCTCTCTATCATTTTTGATAGCGTCGGCACTCTAGTAGTTACTTCACTTAGAAAAAATTAAACACCATTTTCAAAATAAACCAGTTTATTTGCTTGAAGCAATAGACCTTCACATTTGATAGTTGTCACTGCCTGTATGGGGAATTCTTCCACAAATCGAAAGACCCGTAGCTTTTCTGCCTGTTCAATAATTAATTACAGTATGACAGATGATTTATTTATCCCGGAGACAACAGTTGTCTTGTTTTCGATCAGTAACAAAATTCGATTTGAAATGCTATGGCCTCAGTCACTTTACTTCCCCTTCCATCCCAACCGAAAGTCCTGTACAAAATGCCGAGTCAGCAGATCAAGAGCCGCCCTATGTCACAGTTTAAGACGCTTTCCTGATGGATCACTTCCGATTTCTCGTCGGAAATCAATGAGGTCGCGGTATAAACTCCGTCAGTGTCAGATTAGACTTCAAAATCTTTAATTTTATCTAAGGACGGTGATTGTCAGCCGAGTGTCGCTGGAGCTAAGGTCCAATGTGTCTTCAGAGACGTTCGTCCAACTGCTCCTCATCTTTTTTTTTTTTGTCTTCAGTTCGGCCTTGTTTTAGAAATCACCACGAAATAATAATCGGGAAATCAACTTCGAAATAACAGCGTTTTTTTATCTGTAGTTGGTGACAGTGCATCAATTTATGAGCAATTTGTTGCCAGAGGCGTTCGTCCACCTACTGCACAGCGTCTTTTTATCTTCAGTTGCACCTTGTTTTAGAAAACCCCACAAAGTAATAGCTATTAGAAATATTCACTTTTTTTCTAAAGGCCGTGATTGTTCACGGCTTCATGAGCACTGTGTTTCCCGAGGTTTTTGTTTATTTATTTTTTTTTTTTCAAGAAAAACTGCACTTTTTAACTTCAGCTCGGTTGCGGTTTAGTATGCAAATATCATGCCTGAGTTAGGAGCTATAGCAAACTTTAAAATCTACTATTTCAAATTCAAGCTTAGTCTTAGTGGAGCTTTAGCCAGCTTAGTAAGTCTGAGTTACAATACAGTATCGTTTTACCTTGGTGTCGGTTTTGCTCAGCAGGTTAACCTAAATGGTAAGAGGCTAAGGTCTATTCTAAAAAAATGTTTTTAGCGTCAGACGTTAAAAAAGAAAGCGGTGCAAATCTGCAGAAATATTCTTCCATTGTGCGACGCTCCATTTATGCATACAACGATTTCCTAAAAATGTTTCTGTACGTCAAAAAAGTGGATAAAATAGTCAGAGTACAGCTGCAAAGTTTTGTTTTCCGTGAGTGCTCTTTACTACCTACGGTATTTTCCCAGCGTGAGGTTACTCACTGTGCGCATTAAGATATACTTTAATAATAACTTTTTCTTCCCTTATCATCATACATAATTAAATAATTCATTGTAGATATTTCACTCCTAAATGTTGAAGTTAAGATTCACTGTGGTATGGAAGTCACGAAGTGAAGTTATATTTACACTAAAATATGTTCCCTTGTATAGGTACAGCCTGTGTATCTGTATATTTTATATTACGGTTGCATCTTGCTTCAGTGTAAATTCATAATCGTGCTTTTTCCATGTAATATTTGTAGCAACTCGACTATGTTATTGTCTAGCATACTCTCAAGATAAATGTTCCATAATGCTCATACAGCTCACTCATGCACTATTTTCAGCATAAGCTAAAAATTCTTGAATGTTTCGCACTGACTACATGATATACTGTACCTCAAAGTATTTGAAATATATTAATAATGCATAGCTTGCAAAATTTAATGCAGATAACAGATCCTTTAAGTACCCCTAACAGCAAAAAGGTAAAACTTATATCTGCCTCTATATTATTTACCAATATTGTCCCTAAGACAAACACCGAGCAGAAAACAAGAAACACCATTAGACTTTCATTTTGCATGTTTTACTCCTACACTAAAAGCAACCACAAAATTCACGTACGTACCACATTGTCTGCGCTAACTTTAGTGACAGTTAGAATTCTATCTCCACTCCCTCAGGTCTAGCAAAGTTTTCTAAACTTGCTCTGTCT
>LQNS02278187.1:19705614-19745280 GCA_001587735.2 Parhyale hawaiensis
TTGGTCCCGGTTCAAGACGATTTTAGGTTTATTATTGCACTTCCCCATAAGTTGATTCAATATCTTCCATGTTTTTTTCGCATTTCCATTAGCGGCTTTGATTTTCCTCATGTAATAAATTTTCTCTGATAACTGACACAGCTATTGCGTGTCAGTTGCCTCGCTATTGGTTCGTGATGACGTACGTGCTCGTGACGTCACTCAGGTGAATTACAGCAATAAAGATCGGTTTCAAAGTACCTCTTTTTAATTTACCATGGTGAGATGCCAGGTGAGATGATAAATTGAAGCTTAAATAGCACTGATGTATAATCGAAGGAAACTAAATTTCTCGGCGAAACCCACAGCTCCATACAAAGCACAACCTCATGCGGGAACAGTCGGACATGCACCGAGCCCCGAACAGACTCGGTACGGGGTCGCACCGACATACAGTTAATACCTGGGCCTCATACTGTCTCCTATATGTCCTCACTGTCGCTTCATCGCACCGAGCTACAGCAAATCGAATGCTTAATTGCTCAGTTATTGGAAACACGACGATTACTATAAATTTCTATAATGGGGTAGCAGCGAATAACACAATATGCACGTACAGGTGAATAGTTTGAAGAAATAATTGTTATTTCAAGTGCACAAGTCAAGCCCCAGCTGCTGCTGGTATATCCTGGGAATAGAAAACATAAAAGAAAGCCAAGCACCAGCGTCAGAGAATGAGCTGTAATTTTGGACAATTCCAGGCGTTGATTGGACCAACAAAAGCAACGCATTCATTAATAGATAAACAGTCAATATTGGCAGCTCAATACAATCCCGCCGCGCGACACCGGTGCTCCGATGTTTTTCAATTAAATATCAGCAAAACAAGTGGAGAATAATGCTCACTTATTTTTTACAGCGCGGCAGATGCATCGGTTTAACGGGGCATTTTTGCTTGGAATTCCAGGCAAGGTTTTAGTAAAACTGGGAATCATAAACACAGGAATCATGGCTGCTCACTACAGCAGCAACGTTACAGAAGGTTTGAAATATTCCCGTTGGAGCTGTCTAGGGTTGTTATTATTATTTTTTGTGGGAGAGCAGTAATGTGTACGAGTATGCGCTTAACGACTGTAAATGAGCAAAAATTGCAGCGCTGAATTGAACTGTTCAGCTGCTTAATTTGACTGAAACCGAATATTTGGGACGTTAGTGATAGAAAGCCGCTTTTAACCGCCTTTGTTGAAGGACTGAATACTTTAACCATGTATTAATCTTGCGAAGTATGATCCTTAGTCAATTGTTGATTTTATGGATTATGCTCCTTACCCGCACATTAAATTCAGGTAAATACCAAATTGTTTAACCACGTATTAACTTTATGTAGCATGTTACTTAAGAACATTATTTTTCTCGAGCAAAGTTCTCGAACCGTGAAAAAAAGTTTATGGAGCATTTTAAACAAACAGCAGCTGATTTTGGAACTCGTATTATTTAAGAACATACTGATAATAGGAAACGTGTGTGTTACTCACTCACTTCCGAAAGAGGAGGTATCTTTGCAAACACCATCTTTGTGTATTATAGTCACCACGTTCTTTATTTTATTACAAAAAGAACGCATTGTAATTTTTGCAGGACTGATACCGAATATTAATTTTGTGGTGTCATCTCTACGTGAACGCTGAGATAAAATCAAAAGTAAGTTGTTTTAACCGCACGTTTGGTAATTATTTTAAAAATACCGTCAAAAATACTTTCATGGGTGGTAATGTGCTCAACAATCATTGATTCACGTTGAAGGCACAGTTACTGCAGGAAATATTTTATTTTTGACGTGTAATTTGTTCGAATCCGTAGGTATTTTCTTGAAAGTAATATTGACACATATATACATATTTCTCGTTCGGTCGTTCGGTATTTTTTTCATGTTAAGTACAAAATTATGCTCAAACAGTGTCTCACTTTTATGATTTTTTTCGAAATCTTCATAATACTAACGCTTTCACCCACATGTAAAATCAAATATTAGATTGCATGTTACTGAACCACGAATTAACCTGAAAAAGTTTACGTTTCTTAACGCAATAGGTACTTTAGAAGGCACAATTCATGACTGTTTTTCTCTCACGTAGTTGTAACTATTATGTTGACAGGTCGGTCTGTTGCATCAAAGTTCCAAACACCGACAATGTAGTGACGTTAAAATGTCAGACCAGTGCTTTTTAAGTTTTACACCATCATTAAGTTAAGACAGTCCGGCATAGAATGTAAACTTATCACATTAGTCTTCCTATATCACGATTAGCTACGTCTACATTTGCACTCGACGAATTGCTGTAAGGATTTCTAACTAAGCTGTACGGGCCTAACAGAAAAACACAATGTGCTAGCTGTGGTATAATAATATAATAATCAATAGCTACTCAATGATAATTTGCGTCGTGTTTTTGTTTATAAATGTAGTTTTTTTTTGTCGCGCTCTATGGGAATAAGATAGGAAGAAATTCCAGTGCTAATGACGGTATCCAGGATACGCGGATCGCACTCGGGAACTCTTAAAGAGGGCTCACCTGCACGACCGTGTTTGGACATGTTTAAAGGTGCTACGAGAGGTGCCACTTGACTGTGTCTTATAATATGTAATCCAGTTTTTTAGGCAGAATGCTGAATTTTCATTTAGGAAGCCCTCTGAGAAGTAACAAGCACAAGAGATAACGGGGGTTTTCGTGAAAGTCTACTTTTCTGCCGTCATTTGTAATGACTGCTCGGGCCACTAAACTCTGACCATTTTATCAAGGCAGTTCGCTCTTGGTGAAGTTCCTCTATAGCGTTGCCAATTCTATGGGTATTTCTGAGATTTTAGTCGGCCCATATTTCAGCCCCGCCCAATTCCTATGTATAGAGAAAGCTCAGAAAACCCCATAGAATTGACACCGCTATAGAGGAATTTGACCACGACCGAACTTTCTTGATAAATGGTCAGATTATAGTTAGAATCATATTTAAACTAGAGAAGCACTCCGACACCCCACAGCTGACATAGGATAGGCCATAATCCATATCATTACGTAATTAGGTTNAACCCCATAGAATTGGCACCGCTATAGAGGAATTTGACCACGACCGAACTTTCTTGATAAATGGTCAGATTATAGTTAGAATCATATTTAAACTAGAGAAGCACTCCGACACCCCACAGCTGACATAGGATAGGCCATAATCCATCGCATTACGTAATTAGGTTCGACCATAGTGTATTATGGAGAGCAGCGACTCCAGACGAATTGTGTAGGTTACCTTAGCCGCTAGCTAGGCCTTTGGAACATCTATCTTTCGTTCCCACTTTGCTTCATTCCGCTTTCATACGCCTACTGATCTTACTTTCTCCAGTTCTTCCTCTTCTTTCCCGACTTGCTGTATCCATGCGTGTTGATCCTCTGTGGGAATACCCTCGTGCATGGGTTCCACATCTATCTTTGGCAAGCTGTATGCCCCTTCCTTTTCCTCTTTTAGAACAGCTTCACACTGATTTAGGGAGACTTAAACTCTCGCCCATAACTATACATTAGAGGGCCCAGCCGTCAAAAATGACGGCAAAAATTTTGTGATTGAGCTTTTTATTGTTCCGGTTCCCAGTAGAGGTTTTGCTGTGTTATAGGTCGCAGCCCTGCAGGCCTGATCTTCCATTAGTGAAACGCAAGCTGTACAACTATGAGTTTTGCGATAGCAAAATATCCCCCCTGCGAGATAAGGCGTGAATATCAGCTTGGAATTGATCAAGCGTTGAGCTGCACTAACAAAATATAATTCAGGCAAAATAATTCACTGGAAATGCCCAAGGCTCACCGTATTGTCGATACAACTGCTTGTTGACCCCAAGCGTCGAAACTTGGCTGCGATGTAACTTCAATATAAAAAGGAGTCTGCTCAGCGTGATTCAACTACTACGATATCATTCACCAATGAAAGCGGGGACCCAGAGGCCGGAGATCCAGAGCTATATTTGTCACCGGTACGCCAAGCGCTGAAATTGTATGCTATCTCAACTTGTTTTTCAGTACATGAATTTTCTCCTACTAAACTCTTAACTGCGTGACGAAGAGACGGACCAACATTGGAGAAAACAAGCAAGAGAGCAAGCAAGCGACCAACAACTGTATTTTATTATATAGTGCATATACCAGTACTGCAAAAACAGTACAGAACCTGTCAAGTAACGCAGCATTAAAAATAAATAAATATGTAGGATTTATTCCGAGTTATGTCTATAATTTGTTCATCTGTTCCTAATGATATTCCAAACAGCTCCTGTAAATTTCATAACATCTGTTTATAACTATTGGAGTGATACTGCTTACAAACACACAGAATAATCAAGAGACCCCTGCAAAAACGTAACCTGCTTCGTGGAGATAAACTTTAGTCTGTATGCTTGTGAATTGTAGATACAAGATTTTACAACTTTGAAAAGTTTGTTGATCTTTCAAATGCCATTCGCCAATACCATCACGATTTCTATATTGATGTCGTATTAATTTCAATACTAATATCTGTAAAATCAAAGCTCCGCTTACGTAACCGCAATCTATTGATGGCGGCTTTGACATCGTATTCTTATATATACTGTATTTATAGGTTTTCAAATTCAGTTGCGTAGTGTAACTCGCCAATTGTTGGCGATTTGTGGAGAATAATCTGTCCCCACCTTTGCAATTTATTACTACATTTCATCCTTGTAAATTGCAGAACTTTTACCTTTTACTGTGCAAACTTTATACCTTCTAGAGTACTTTATGCTTCAGGCAGCTGACTTTTTACTTATATCATACCATTTGCTCGTAATGCCTGAAGGACTAAGCCTGAAGCCGGTTTCACACTCTAGTAGTTTCTTCCAGGTACATAGTACGAAGTGTTTTGCTGTTTCCTTGCAAACGCCGCTGCATGTCGACTAATGAAATGTGTTTTGAAATGTTAGGCGTCCCGTCAACCTGATTCTACGGAAAATCGCTAGAGAAGTTTTAACTCTCCCTTTAAATTTGAAATGAACTCGAGTTCAGATAGTTGTATACTTCTCTGTCCTTTGAAAGCAACAAAATATTCGGACGTGTGATAGGGTGCGATGACGTCAAGAAACTGCAGTGTAAAACCACCCCAGGTCCATTTGTGCAAAGGAATAACATTTGCTCTCGTACATTAATCATAGAATGCCTTGACGCTATTTTATACTGACTATAGTTTCATAACCTTCTAAAACAATTGCCTAATATAACCGCCTGCCTCTTCATTCATTGCTTGTAAGTTGTTAGTACTATTTCTATAGACTAAACCTCGCCTACGCAGCAGAACGCACTCGACGTGAATAAATTACAGAAGCAGACACACAATACGGAGGCTGTGTGGACCCAGGGGTGATGCATTGTATGCGACAACGGGTTGCTGTTCAGGCTGCAAGGGCCTTTAGGAATTGGCTGATCGTCCTAATTGGATCTGCTTATATGATCAGCGACGACTCCAATGATCTGTGAGCTATGGGGGGTTGCTTTAGATGCATCAGATGCCGAGGGCTTCAGAAATTCTCAGTAGTTGGATTATTGTTAAAGGGATATGGACGAGCAATATCCAATTAGGAATTCCAAGGCTTTTTATTGTTTAATAATAGTTTCCGTAGTGCGCCTGGGGATAAGATCAAAGTTTACCAAAGGAAGGGATGCTCCCGGAATAACGAGCACGCCGTAAAAATCTGAATACAGCCTCGAGAGAGGACAGCTTGTGCGTGTATGTTCGGAACTGGTGCTGATACTGTCGTAGTGAAACTCCTTCATGTAAGCTGCCCAGGTAGTGTTATTATCAATATTACCATATTTATTATTATTATTATTGCTTTGATTATTGTCAACATTGAAACTCCATGGAATTTATTTCTCACAATTAGTAAGCAATGCAGAATAAAATCGAAATTGTAGGAAATAAAGTCACAGTTGTATATGACAATGGCCCCTGTACCACTCGCGAACAAACTGGGATGTGATGGCATTTTCTTCCTGTATTTGTCCATATATATATATGTATGTTTGCATAATAATATGTTTATATATAATTGTACGTAGGTCTTTCTACCCAAAAACTGCCAGAAGGAAACGAGCTGGGTATAATCACGAAGGCTTACAGAGTCAGTTGGGTCCCCTCAGGGGCATAGGGATGGGCCATAGAGTAAGGTTAGTTAGGTTCATCCATCCTATGTTATCGGGAGTAGCGCCCTAAGGGGTTTGTGTAGGTTACCTTAGTCTCTAGCTAGGCCTTTGGTACGTCTGTCGTTCGTGCCCACTTTGCTTCCTTCCTGATTTGATACTCTTATTTATCTTAGTTTCAACTATTTTTCTTCTTCTGTTCCGACTTGCTGTTCCTATGCTTGTTGGTCCACCTTCGTGCATGAGTTCCACATTTCTGTCAATATACTACACGTCCCTTCCGTTTCCTCTCTTGAATCACCATAGTTGTGTCTAGAGAAGCTTAGGCAACTAATATAATAAAAAAAATCCTATTAGCTATAAATCGCAAACAGTACACGATTTATCTATTTCTCGATCTGTGTAAAGCCTTCGATACAATTAATCCAGATATACTGGTTGATAAAGTTAGAAAATATAGTATATCTTACAATGCTCTCAATCTATTACGATTGTATCTTTCTGACCGCACTCAGTGCGTTACATACGATAATTTTTCATGTTCTGTTCCTCAGGGGTTAACTGTAGGTCCATTTCTGTTCAATATGTTCATTAATGATATTGCAGCAACGAATAGATCGCTGTTATATCGCCATCGCATCGAATACGGCGGAAAAACCTTGACGATAATAATAATGATATTGCAGCTTTACCTGACGCAAGTTATGTACTATTTGCTGATGATGCAGTGTTTTACGTTACCGATAATGATTTTAATGAAGCTGTTCCTAGAATTAAGAGATTTATTGAGCAGACGACCTGGCTTGCATCGAATAGGCTTATACCACACGAAAGAAAAAACAAAACTGATACTTATCACCACAAAAGATGCCACTGTACTTCCAGATATATGTTTTAATAAAGTTAGGCTCAAATGGGTGGAATGCATAAAATACCTTGGTATCATGTGCGATTCTAAGCTAGCTTTTAATTTACATATTAATGAAGTATGTATAAAGCTAAGCAAAGCTCTTGGTTTATTTTACTGCGTTGTCAATAAGTTCCCGCTAAGTGCATTCAGGGATCTATACTTTAGCATTGTATATCCCCATGTGATTTATTGAGTCGAATTGTGGGGAAGTGTATCCTCGTCATTTAAAAAAAAAAGAACTCAACACTTATGAAGAAAATATAACGTGCAATGCTAAAAGTACAAACAATAAATTTTGTACTTGAAACTTACACTGGTGATGTGCATAAAGCCTTAGCTTTACTACAATTTGACGACATTCACCGATATTTTTATTACTGAAGTAAGCCCATAAGTTTTTATACAACGATCAGGAATCTTTCAACAACTACCTTTCACCTCTTTTGCCATAGAATATTTATGGTATGAAAAGACAGGGATTTAGAATGCCTCAGGTTAGATTGCACGTCGAGAAACAAAGTACCATATTTAAATTAATAAAGTTAGTAAATGGGATTGAAGAGGACATGCTTATACCAATGCCATCATATCTTAAAAAAAAAAATTTTAAAATATCTGCTCATACTCATTATTACCTTGATTGACTTATTCTCTTTTGCTCAGCTTTTTTACATGACGCGATATATTGTTATTGTTTGTGCTAGTACGTTTATGTATTCTGTAGACATAATTGTGTAACTAGGACTTTTTTTTTATTCCTTACTCTTCAATTTGCCCAAGAATCCTTAGTGCTTAGAGCAGCCCAGTATCATTATGTATCTGTGTTTACTGTGTATCAATGCATAATGAGGCAGTTATTCTATTGAGTCAAAGAAATTTATTGATTATGCAAAACTTGATGTGACCGAGCACGCCGCGCTGCCACCTATCTGGGGTTTCAGCACGGGTTTGGCGCTCGGTCATTTCAACGGGAGGGTAGCTGAAACCCCAAAAATGCAGCTCTCTTGTACTTGCCAGAGACCGCTTCAGTGCTATCAGCAGCGTTTTATGTTATTACCTTTACCTTTTTTGTAGCATAGCTGTTAGCTCTTGCGACACTTACTGCTTACTACTGAATTGTGAAAGAGTTTGTACGATAATAGTCATGCTAACATTTATGTTAGCCACAACCTGCTGTTCTTAGTTGAAGTAAGCGTAATATTTAGGCGATATATTTTCTAAATTTTTTGTACCCGGGACTATATATTCACTGATTTTTTTTTTTTTTTGTACTGTAGGATTTTATCATTTGTTACCCTTTTTTAGCTCCAAGAAGTGAAGAAACTCATAGATAGTGACCTTTTGTTCCTCATCGAAAGTTTCAATTGTGACCTGTGACTTTCAGAAATAAATTTTTTTGGAGTTAAAAAAAATTAATAATAACACCCAGGTAGGTTGACCTACATGTGAAAGATGCGAAGACTGCTATCTCAGCCGTTTCATCCCTCCCTCCCCATCGCGGATATTTGTCTTACACCATGAATCATTTTAGTTATTTATCATTATTATTATTAGATTAAATGACTGGCAGTAGACGGACCAGCAGACCCATTCCGAAAAGGCATCCAGAACTGAAAATCCAGTGTAGTCACCACTATTCTCAATACACTTTAGCCAGCAATGAACGAGAACCTTGATGCCGCGGTCGTAAAGGCCGGCGCCTGCCGAGGCGGTCCTATTTTAAATAGCTTCGATTACGGCGTTGTTCTCGGGGAAACGCTGTTCACGTAATGCATCTTTCAGAGGCCAAGCAATAGGAAGTCTGACGGTGCCAGGTCGAGACTATAGTGTGGGTGAGACAGCACCGTACAGCCGAACGTTATCACGTATTCCGTGGTATTCAAAATTGCATGTGGCCTGGCTTTGTGTTACAAACGGAATGCTTCCGTTGTCTCTGGTACTACGCGAGCTATCCCGGCCTTCAGCTTGGTGAACGTTGCAACGTAACTGTCAAAGTTGACAGTCGTCACTAGTTCCAAGAAATCCAGGAAGATAACGCCCTTCCGGTCCCAGAAGACGGTGCACATCACTTTGCCTGCAACTGTCGGCATCTTAAATTTTTTTTTGCTGGGGAGTGTGAGTGGTGACATTACATCGACTGCTGTTTGGATTCCGCTTCGTAGTGAAGACACAACAATAATCCGTCAACTTTGGCCTCCTACCGATCCTGGCAGACAACCCATCGGTGGTCCTTTTGTTCCTGCGTGAGCGTTGGTAGAACTCAACTAGCACACACTTAAGTATTATATCGGCTGTCAGGATTTGCAATAACATTAGGTATTGTGCTGCCAATTCAATACTTTTTCAGAAAATATACAAACGGATCACACGGATCTGTACCGCACCACAGTCTCAAATGACAATTTATTATTGCCACGGAAATTGATGTTCAATTTGAACGAAAGAGGTTGAAAAAAAATAGTTTTATAGCGACATAATATGAAAAATAAGTACCAGTAGTTTACCCACGTATCTTATTTTTCTGCATGAAAGCTTTCATATCCTTCTTAAAAACTCGTTGTTTTGGAAAGCAATTTTTTGTCTGAAGGTTTGGTTTTGCTAACATCCTTTTTGCCACAAATGAATGTAGCCGAATGAAGTTACTAATTTCAAGAAAGTAAAGCTTTCAAGTGCAAGTTGCTCTACATGCACTAAAGCTCAAATATCATTCGTTGAAATTCTAACCCACGGAAATGAGACTTCCGAGTTTCTAATTCGAGACATGTTTCACGTTGAGCAGTCTTCTTCAGCAAATTATCTTTCAAATTCCTCAGATTACATGAGACGCGTATTAAAAAAAGCGTGTGTTTTCACAAATTATACGCTCAGTTTTCTGTGTTAAAAAGAGAAACCCGCACCGACGATGCCGCGGCTCCATATACACTCCTTATGTAAATTGGCTGCTCTAACTTGGATCTCATTTACCAAGGCGATTTAATCGAGCCTGAGAAGTCTTTAAGACCAGATTAAAAGAGTCTGACTTCCCAGAAAAATTTCCATCACTCGCGTATGATCTATAGAAAACGAAAATAGGAAGTTTTTAGAGCACTTTTTCCTTCCGAGCGGCTTCATCTCGAACGTAAGCTCCGGGAAATGTTCTGCCCGTATTTTTAGTCCGTATTTTACTTAATACGGAACAGTTAAGCTGAGATTGCTGGAACATGGATGGGTCTCCAGCAACACCGTCTTCTATTAATATGGCCCGCAGGAAACAAACAAATGTGGTCTGAGCAGGCTAGAGCTTAGACGCAAGAAAGCTCTCTGCTTTCAAAGATTTAACCAGACCATCTTAAGACTTTTCCTGCTGCATGAATGTTTACAGACGCTTCAAAATATATTTAAAGATTTTATTCCTTAGAGACATTAAGTAGGTTTTCAAGGAGGCTAAATTTGGATGCAACTTTGATTGGCGGCATTACTTTTGACTACGCTCCCACTTTTCTATGTTGATTACTTGTTATAATTGCCCTCTAAATGAATGAGGTGGCAACCTGGCTAATTTTTTTGTACTACAAAAATTTGTATAAGTTTCGTAGATGGTTCTCATTTTGTTTCAACGTTTTCTGTTAGCTGAAGAAAAAAGCTATTGGAGGCGTCCGAGACCCCAGGGGTAGTGTGTAGATTACCTACCGTACCTTATCCATTACAGAAGCTAGGCTTCGGGCCGTCTATCTTTCGTGCCCACTTTGCCCCTTTGAACATTCAAATTCTGAAGCCCCTATTACAAGGTCGAGCATTGTCCGGCAAACAGGAGGAATTGCCCGGCGGGCGGCCCATTTTGCCCGCTGCCCGGCGGACATTCGCTGCTGCCAGAGGTTTGTTCACTTCGCGGACTTTGCCTCCAGAACAGCGGGCATTTTCAGGCTGACATCCAATTTATTTGTTTTTAAGTCTTTCAAATTATTGCAAAATTGTTTCAAACTAGCCTTCAAGGGCATATTCTGGCGGGCCCTTTCCCTGCCACAATATGTTTGGGCATCACGCACTCAAGGGTCCCGCAGGAGATGTTGCAGCTTACCGCAGTTCTTGCTGAGAAGGTTAGTTTTGTAACGTTAGGTAGGTTATACTTCCCCTTCTGTTCGGTGAGGTGCACTGTCGATCGAGATAGCCGACACTTCTACTCTCTCTTGCGTCTTTTCCTATTCATTACGCTTTTTCCCCGCCAGTAGTAGCGCACTCGGACAACTGAGACTTGCTGGCAGGAATACCGAAATAAAACATTACGTTGATGTGACATAATCAACTGAGTCTCACTGTTTGGATAACGTCGTATGACGTGGGTGCGGGGGTAAAACCAAGAATATAATAACAATAATATTTGTTTTAAACTAGTTACAGTAGCTACGACACTCCAAAACTTGCTGATTTAGTTCACAGTGTAATCATATTCACATGAAAACAATGTAACTTACAGTTGCCCGATCTAAGTGGCCTTTAGATTTCACAGTCTCGTGTAATAGCACCTCAATGTTCGGCGGGCATGTTTCAGAGATTCTGCCCGCTGTTCGTCAGACATTGCCCGCCCATGTAATAGGGCCTTAACTGATGATACTATAGGGTGCCCGCACAAAAAGGCTGCGATCCAAGGCGATTCTCAACAATGACGGAAGACCCCGCACACAGAGGCAACATGAAGCGATGCTCACGGACGCTGAGGCTGTTATTCACGTAATTCATTCTTTAAATATTTGAAGATATTGCTTTAACTAAATATTAACATATTACAATAAACTTTCTCAAAAATATTATTGCATTATTACTATCCAATATTTTATTATTTAGCTGCTTGCTGCCTTATTTCTAAAACCAGCTCATTTTTAAAACCATCAAATTTGTATTTAGCAACCGTTTATTTTTATTTTGGGTGAAAAATTTCCATTGATACAAAAAATCGCCAATTGTTGCCCTAGATTTCCTGATAATGGCGGAATTTATAAGTATGTATATTTTATATATATATATATATATATATAAAGATTTCATATGCGTGCAAGCGTACAGATGTATTTATGCATGAATAAATACATAGATACATCACATTTTGGCAGTAAAAGTGTAGTGATACCAAACAAATCGCCTGTTGTTGCCTGGAATTTTGTGACAGTGCTACAACGGCATCGCTCCTCGTTGAGTCGCATCGCGTGGCGTCGTGTTGCGTTGAAACGCGTCGCTTTTGTGTGCGGGTGGTCAGGCGATACTCCCCAGGAAAGACTGGGAAGTTTAGCTTTCACAAATGGCCCGAATCGCTTGGTGTTGCCTCTGTATGCGGGATCACAATTTAATCAGGTAGGAAATAACAGAACTATAAACGGATCGCCTGTTTTGCGCAACGTTGAGCAACATCGCGTTGCGTCTGTGTGTGGGGGTCTGAATTATTTGTTTAGGAATTAATGGAAAAGTACGGGGAGAAGCAAAATTGCCCCGCATCGCATCGCTTCTGTGTTTGGGCACCCTAAAGCTACTCAATAATAATGATCACCCATACTAGGTTACGGAGAGTCGCATCTCCAGTGGGCCCTAAGGTTAGGTAAGTTAGCATCGGATAAGCCGATTTAGACTGCGATTTTTTTTTTTTTTTTTGCAGCACGCCCATCTTCCAACACATTTTTGGTTACCACGAATTTTTCCTGCGTATGACCTCCCACACTGAGTGACCCCTGTTGCAGAGCTAAATGTACGAAGTCACTCTTCTAATTCATGATCATGACTCTCTTATGCATTGAACTGGAATGGCTAATTAGGTTGAGTTATATTCCTTGCTACAGATTAAATAAATGTTAAGGCGAAGACTATTATTTTTAAAGCCATTTTTACGTAACTAAAATTAACCGTTTCCGTTCTTCGGCCATCTTCATCAGCCGAAAACATACATGAGACTTTTGAAATGTGGAACCGCGTGCTCTGCGTCAGTAACATAGAATGAGACAGTATAGGCTAACAGCTTGCAACTAAAAACAAACCTAATTACAACTTGGAGAGGATGGGATGACACCATGACATTTATATTCAGTTTGAAATTGCATATTAGATATGCAGAGTAACTCTAAAATGCTCAGCTAAAAGGAGAGTTGCCGGGACCTAAAATAATAAAATTATCATCCTGAATTCAACATTGCATATTTCTGTATGGGACTCTATGTAGGGATTTGGGGAATGGGCTAAGTAAAAATCGAACCTACTTTACAACTCCTACCAGCATGCTCTAACGTCCTCGTTCGTAACGTACGGCTGGTATTACCCAACATATATAGTCTTTTCCCTAATATGTTAAAACTGAAACGAAAGTTTAATTTCAAATGTTATTGAGCAGAACAGGTAAACTCAAAAAATCCTCCCTGAGTAATATAATTGTTAATAAAATCTAATGATTAAAGGAAAATCCCAAAGAGTGACCGCAGTGTTGCATCGACTAAAGCGGCCAATGCTGTGGCCACCTTGCAACTAGAGATTTTGTTTCTCTCATAGCAATACAGGATGACGAACACCCTCAGAATAAATAAAAGAGCCAAAGCGAATCTTAAAATCATATATGAATAAAATGCATAAAAATGAACGTTCCGGGCCTAAGTATTGCCCATCATAAGCACGAAAATCTGTAAGAATACACAAAGAATTAAATTAAAGGAGAATACACAAATCGTCTAAAGTCTAAACAAAAACAGTTACAGCCGCTAAAAATCTCAATGAAAAATCTAAAAGTACTAAAATCAAGTAATGATTTGCAATGGGTATCAACTCTAGGAATCGTTTAACTCTGGTTTGGATTTCATAATATGCAAGGACGCTAAAATTCTAAGGTTGATAAAACTGTTTGCACTGCCGAAACGTTCATTTTTATGCATTATCTTCAAATATGATTTTAAGATTCGATTTGGCTCTTTTATTTATTCTGAAGTTGAAACTCGGACAATGTCAAAATCTGGACGAAGAACCTTTGTAGGAATATAACACAACTTGGGTAATGTAGTGTAAAGCTCTCGGAACGGCTTTTTTTTTTTTTGTCGCGCCCATTTTGCTTCATTCCTTTTTCAGACTCCTATCGATAAACTTTTTTCACTGTTCTTCATTCCTAGTTTGCTGTTCTCAAACTTGCCTGATACATTTTGCTTGGCGTGAAACGTGTCCCTACTTCATTCTCACTTTACATGGATTCAGTACCCGCTGTCGGCATTCAAGGCGTAAACTAGATATCTGCTAGGTATCTACGCAACATGTGTCAGTTTCTATATTTATACACGTAACTAGTGGCCCGTGCCGTCATTATAAATGACGGCAAAAATTAACACTTCACCAAAACCCCCGCCGTTTTTTGGGCTTCCTCATTTTCCCCCTATCTAATACTGAAGAAAAAGATTTCAAGGTACCCAACTTTTTTTTAAATTTTGAAATCTGAATTTTCTCCTATCTTATTCCCATAGAGCGTGACAGGAAAGATATAAATAAATAAATAAAAACACGACGTGAATTATTATATAGTACTGATTATCTACGTAACTTGCGCACCATGCCATCACTATGACGGCGAACAATTTCTTATACTTCCTTACTGATCGTTCTTACTAATTTATTAATAAAAATATTGCGTTGCAACTGGTAACATCATCAATCAAAAAAGTGTGCGCACTCCGTTTCACTTTAACGGGACTGTACAATCATTTTTCAGTTTGGTAACATGCAACGCAAAAAATCATTTTTAATTAGAGGTCAACCACAGCTCAAAACATGAATTGCTTCTGTATATCAACGATGCGAAGTGATATAACTTTATTTAAAGTCCTTTGCGCCAGCATAGTTCTGCACCATTAAGAGAGGAAATTTATCAGGAGAAAAATAATTACAGAAAAGAAAATCACTTTTTTTTACTATTATACACCGAGGAATATATGACTTCTTGCTTCGTTTATCCCTTCAGTTTGCACATAGTGAACATTAAGTAATAATCTTGATGTGGTAAGATAGGAAAGTTCCATGAGAGAGCTAGGTGATACTTCAGACCTCCTCCTCGTTTAGATTTTACAACTGGTGAAGCAAGAACTTCATTCATTTTAGGGGAATCGTTAGTATACCCTGATCTGTAACCTGGCCTAACTTTATTTACCTCTGTTTGCATCACTAGGCAGAAAAAACACACATATACAAATACAGCATAAAAATACATGCATTGTGTATCGATACATTCATGTATAAAGATACAATGCGAATTATTTTATAGTGTTGATTCATCTGTACGTATAATTAGGTTTGTGGAATTTCCTACAATTGTTTACATTGAATACACACAATCAGCGGTAAAATTAAATGTACTTTCAAATTCAATATGCTAAGATTTTTTGTAATTATTTAAATAGTACACTGCTATCTTTCTTATGCAGATCGCCAATATTAGAGCCTTCACTTTCAATTAGCTATTTTGCTGTAAACTAGGCATTATAATTTCTTGTGTATTCATTTTTCGTCATTCATTTTTGCTACCGCGTATAATTTACAGCTTCAATCTTTTCATTTTAGCAATATTTCTTTTTTTTTATTGTATGTATGGCCTTTTATTATTATTGCTGCTTATTTTTTTAGCTTGGCTTCTGCATAGCCAACATATCGGACTATGCGTCCCTACCGCCAAACTTTTGTTTAATTGGAATAGAAGTAGCGGTAGTCTGTAGCCTCCACGCTATAGTTTCTATTTAAGTTTATTTCTAGTTCGACACTAGTGAAGCAGGTTCGCTGCAATACCAAACTGTGGGGACACAACTCGTGCATGGGCTCCACATTTCTCTCAGTCTTGTATATTTTCCTTCCTCTTCTATTCTATATTTTCTTCCTCTCTTCGAATACCGCGTTATGCCTAGAGAAACTACAACTAACGCATAATAACTGAACCTGCCATGCAAGTCAGCACATATGCTGTTACGCCTTGCTACACATGTATGCGAAGAGGGACCGTCGACCAACTCTTCTGCTTCTACAGTGGCCTCGGCTGCTGCGGCACGTTCTACTCCCTCGTGGAGAATGTCAATTCGCCTGTAGAGCTTGCGATGAGAGCTGTCTTCACCCTTAAGGGAATACAATCCCAGGAAGCAGCTCCCCCTTGCCCTTAAAGGTTAATGGTCCATTTGCCTCGATCTCCCTTCTGACAAAAGCCATTCGTCATACTCGTGATCCCTCTGAGAGGGCACAGTAAATGATTCATTTAAAAGTATTCCCCCCAGCACAGCTTGAACTCAAAAGGTTGTGGTGTTCAAGGCTTTTATCTGGCAAAGAGGCCATTTACATTCATGTAAAAACTGATGATTGTCCCTAATAATATGATATCTATGCATGACGAGTGATTCTTTCGTTCACACAAAGTCACTAACAAATCAAACTTAATAGCTAAATTTCCGTAATGAAGGCTTTTGCACAGTTTATTCAAGACTGACAAAGCACTTCTGGATAAAGGTTATGACGGTGCTTATCGTCCGAAAGAAAGGGAGTGCGCTATAAATTTCATTTAAAATTAAAATTTCTTTGAAGCAAGACAGTGAAGCTTTAGAAGCGGGCAGTGTTAGGTGAACTTTCCTGGCACAAAGAAGCAACGGTGCTTCCTTTTATCGTGAACTGACAAAAGAAGAAACAGAGACCTAAGATGAATGCAATTATAAGTTCTTACTGTCACTATCCTTGCGGTACAGAAGCAGTGTAGTGTCCGTGATGGCCTTCTGCAATGAGATATTGCATTTGTTAATGCATTACTAAACCTTGACGTCACTGACACCCATTTTTGTGGACTCCCTTGTGACGTGAGTGGAAGGCTTATGAACAGCATAAAAAATCCAAATTAAATAAAAAAATCAAGGGTCAAGTATCTTGAATACCGATCACGGCATTTTTTTTATCTACTCGGAACCAGGTTTTAACTCTTCATTCGATTGGGTGGGAAACAGAAAATCAGAGTATTGACTTGTTCAGGTGCCTTCCATTCGAGCAGTTGCCTCGAGTTTCAGCCCTGAACTCTTTTTATTTGTAAACTTTGAGTCATCTAAAACTTAATCCAGCTCCGTAGACTGTGGTTTTTAGCCGACTTAACGTAATCGTTTTGCTTCTAACACTTGCAACACGATCCCAAGCGGCAGATATATCCATACCGTCAAAATTAGCAGCAAGAAATTATATGAACACTTAATCCGTTTATCCTCGATCGTGACTGTGATTCTTCAATTGAAAAAACACTGCATCTGTTTGCTCGAACTTCATATTAAAGTATCGTAATTTGAGGTGAGTGGGCAAATTGCAATTTGACAGAGCATGGTCATCTTTCCTCCTGTGCAGCCAATGCATGGCACGATATGTATTAATTGACCCATCAGTGCCTGAATAACGCATCATTTCTGGTAAAAGGAGCACATATTTTATAATTTGCGCAAATCCGTACAGTAGGCACGACAGACGGAGTAATCGTTTCGGGTTCATCGAGTTCGATTAGCTCAAGCGTAAACGGCTTTCGATCAATGCCCGAGAGTGACAGTTCTAACGCTTAAATTTAACACTTCGGACTAGCTAAAGCCCTTTCCACACTATCGGTGTTTAGGACGTAAATGTTTTCTGTTCACCCGTGACTACAGACACAATGTGCGCCCCATGTTTGTGTTTTGCACGACGTTAGAAAAATTAAACACGATCGTCCGTCAACCTGCATAGAATAGAACGAGCGCGCGGGGAAAAAGAAGAGAGAGAGAAAGAAGGATTTTGAGCGTCACACGTACGTTCAAGACTCACCCTAGAGATCATCATTCACAGAGCATGTCTCTGGCTCATACTCTCTCTATAGCAGGCAAATTATCGTGGAGAGTCTCAACTGCAACTGATGTTTGAAAATGGTTTCTGGCGCTTCAAGTGCTTAACCTCCTCATCTAAGTAACTTCAACTTTAGAGAATTTCTTAGAGAATACATATTATACTTCAGAGCCAGCCATAAGTTATTAAAAGTCATATAAAGTGCTTCACTGAAAGTTTTCGATCTTCCCCGTTTCTTTATATACTAGTACTATTCTTACTCAACTTGACGTCATCACGAGAAGTAATTTCAAGGGGTAGTCTGGACTCGTCTCAGAAGATACTGTTCGCATCTAGTAGTGACTGTCATCGTCGTAGTGCTCGATACTGTGGACGAGGCTTAAGGGTAATCGGATTAAATTATCTCGCTCAAAGAAAGTAAATCCAACGCCTTTTAGGATTTCTTTGTTGTCGGCAGGGGATTAGACAAAATTAGGCAGCAGGAGCTCGCTGGTGCAACATTGCAATAGTGAAATATGAGTAGCTGTTACAGCTTCGATGCAGAGATGGCGCTCGTGTCGCTGACAAAGACAAGTACTCACAAAAATACTCATTAATGACCCAACGACGCAGCGTTTCATTTCTCAGCGATCACGGCTCAGTCTCATTAAAGACTCCAGTTACGAGCGGTAGTAAAGATTTACGAGTGTGCAGGTGTCATTAAAGGAATTAATCATCGGAGTTTTGCTTAATTGTCTTATCATTCTATTCCCAGGTGTGCGACAGCTGGAGCAGGCATTGACTGCGATAATACGAGTCAAGTTCTCTGTTTTTTTATATTATGTTTGTACAGTTTTTTAGACACTGGCTGTCACTTCCATATTCTTCGCTTGAAACATCGTGTCGTATCAAACGAAACTCAACCCTACTACCACAAAATGAAAATAATATTTCTGATAGAGAAGTACTGCTTGGCACGTCTTTCACACAGAGCTCGAATCGACACTAACAGCAAAGTCCGGAGACACAAGTATAGTCATCCATACATCCTCGGTTTCGCTTCGCTAGTTTTAGCTGAAATTAATGCCAATGCTTACATTACTAAACGTGCTCTGTTTTGTTTTAATGTAAGAGACCGCAAATTTCACCTACAGCATCCAATTTGCCTGGGATTTTGTTCTGTAAAAAATTTCTTCATCAGCCAGTGCAAATACGAAAGAGGAAGAAATCAAACCTTCCGTTTAAGATTTTCTCCTGCCCGTCTCTCAGCAACAGCACTTTCTGGAGTGCTGCATAGATGCGACGCCATGAAAAAAAGAGTTAAGAAGCAGAGAAGTATCGAGAATGGAACGGAAAAGATAAAATTAAGTAATATTGCTTGACACAACTAAACAACTAAAGGCTAAAATATTAATGTGAACGCCACAGTTCTAAATGACATTTTTGCTTACAGCTGGAAGCCATTGTGCAAAACATGACACCTAATGCAGTTTATAATGTTCGTTAAAGCTGCGATGAAAATCGTGAATGACCAGTTTTATGTAAACTTCTCTTTTCAAAATTAGATTTATACTTTAATATTTCTTTTTATAGAATTGAAATCTTATGACATCTACGAGAGATGCCCACATTGGGTGACATTGGTAAATTAAGTAGAAGAAGTTTGTGTTTTTCTCATTTTACAATACCTATGTCGACTAATTTATATCAGTACAAGAGTTTATGATAATAGATAAGCTTAGGCGATTCTTTGTGGCGAAGTTGTGTGCGTGAATACAACCACAAGTTGCAGAAACGACCAAATTCATGTCTACGTGACGACCAAAAACGTGGTTGTCCGTGCCTCTGAGCAAAAACCAACTGTTTACGACCACAACTCGCAACTTCATTTTGAGTGCGCTTATCGGTCTTGGTTGTGACGTCACATTGTTTATTTACAAAGTGAAGTTGTTTGACTGGAGTAGAATTTGAATTTTTATCGGGGCTAAAAAGTTTTGTTTGTGATAATAGATTACGTTAGGCTGAAATTTACACCGAAACCGCGCGATTAAAGACTGTCATTGTTTATAGAGGGGTATCGTTATTTGTTTGTTTACAATAAGAGCTTGTCATGTTTGTCGAGAGAGGGCGCTGAATACCATCCCATATCCTTGTGACTGCTCTAGTTGCTCGTCAATGGAACCATAACTTTGTTTATGCTTGTGAATTTTTGGTTGTTCACGGAGAAACGCCGCTTGAGGCTATAAGGATTAGCATCCTTCGTACACTGGGATCCTCGGGACTTAGCAAGCCTCTCAACACGGAGTATGTCTCACCGCCAACAAGGGTTAAGAATACGGGTACCTTCTTCGATTCTGCTATGCCGTTGGCAGCGAAAAATAGCTTCATTCGCTCCTCGTAGACATCAAAGTCGTCCTTGCCATGAGCGCAACTTTCGATATCTCCAATAACAGGAGCCATTCTAATGATGAAATCTCGTCGCCAAATATGATGTCTCGAGGCCTAGGGAAGTATGGAGTAAATCGTGCGACAGGTAATAAAACATAAATTGAAGTAACGTCGACACTACTGATAATAGCAGCGATGTTGTTCTTATTCTTCGAACGTATTTGATAACAGTTTCTAGTAAGAGCGGATCGTACAATTGATACATTACACGTGACAACAGCGTGACTAGCTAAAGTCGTTTTATGAGCTTGTCGAAACTCTACAGAAGCATTATGCCCCGAAGAAAAGCACCATTGCAGAAGGATTTAAATTTCATCGATATAGACAAGGCACAACCGAAGATGTGGCCAGCTATGCGGCTCAACTAAAAAAGCTTGCTAGCACCTGTAAATTTGGCGAATTCTTAGATGAATCTCTACGAGACAAATTTGTAGAAGGCCTGTATGACGAAACGTTGCAGCGTGAACTTCTGAAAAAAAGAGGATTCAACTCATGCAACTGCTTATGAATTCGCAGAAGCCTACGAACTTACGCTTAGATCATCGTTAGTGCTGCAGGGAGAGAACAAAGAATCAACGCTGGGAAATGGAGAGCTTCACAAGGTGCACACGAGCAGAAGGCAAACGGGCAAACCTAACCAGCCGCAAGGTGGAGGCGACGGGCAACGGAGCTCTACGGGGTAGCTCGCTTCCGATGCAACGGCAAAAACTACAAAGCGGCCCAATGCAGTTACAGGACCTACAGATGCAATAATTGCAACAAAATGGGTCATCTGAAGAAAGCGTGCATTGCCAAATTAAACAGTGTTGTCGTAAGTCCCTCAGTAGAGAAATCCATAGAATGGTCCAGTGAAACTATTGAATTATATAATATTGCTACTAAAAGTAGATCACCGTACGAAGTGTGGGTTTCAGTAGAAGGTAAACAATTACGGAAGAAATATACACAGGGGCTGGATTATCTGGATACCTAGTTAAGGTGTTCAACGAACTTTGCGCAAACGTCAAAGTGAAACCGTTCAAGTGCATTTTAATAGCTTACGGTGATCGCATATTGAATGTACTATGAGTTGCCAATGTATCTATTGTGCATAACGGCCAATGCAGATTGCTTGATTTGGTAGTTGTGGATGTTACCGACCCAACTTTACAAGGAAGAAATTGGTTAGAACAGCTTAACGCAGACTTTCAAGCTGTTTTTCGTGTTGATACACTCGATGATGTATTGTCAAAATTTCATTCAGTTTTCGATGGCAAATTGGAAAAGATAAAGATCGTTGATATTCAAATACCGGTTCGTCAGGATGTTCAGCCTATATTTCTTAATGCTCATCTATTGCCTCATGCGTTAAAAGAACCCGTAGACAAGCACTTAGTCAGTTGATGGCTGCCGGAATAAGTTACAAAGAAGATTCCAGTAAATGGGCGACGACTGTTGTTTGTGTTCCTAGGAGAGATTCGTCAGTGCGTCTTTGTAGTGACTATAGAGTTACTGTTAACGAGTATATACCCATTACCTGCACCTAAAGATATGTTGGCAGAATTAGCATTAAGCTAAGCAAAGAGAAGTGCAAATTTATGAGTGACCGAGTTGACTATTTAGGGTACGTTCTGGACAAAAAGGGTGTACATGTGTTTCAGGCTAAAACTAGAGCCATTCAGGATTTTTCAGTGCCACAATATGTGTCGCAGGTAAAATCATACGTCGGAATGGTAAATTATTACCGGACTTTCATTAAGAATTTGTCGACACTTTTGCATCCATTGTATCACTTGCTTCGGAAAGGAACTGCGTTGATGTGGTCTAAAGAATGCCAGCATGCATTTGTAAAAGTGAAGGAAGAGCTGATGTCAGCTGAAGTGCTTTGCCACTATAATCCAGAGCCCGAACTAAGATTATCTTGTGATGCATCAGTTTGTGGGGTAGTAGCAGTAATGTCACATTTGTGTAAGGATGGTCTAGAAAGGCCAATAGCTTTCGCTTCTCGAACTTTCTCCTGCCGAAAGAAATTATGAAAGATAGAACGGGAAGCATTTTCAATACTATTTGGCTTATCAAATTCCATAAGTATCTCTATGGCAGGAAATTTCATTATACTTTGACCATAAGCCCTTAACTACAATTATTTTTTGGCTCAAATAAAGGAGAACCAGTCTTTGCTGCGGCTAGGATTCAGAGGTGGGCTTTAGCGTTAGGTGCATATAAGTACGAAACAGAATACAAGTGTGGTGTAGCTCACGCAAATGCCGACTGTTTATCTAGATTACCTCTGCGTGAAATGTCCAGTAAAGCGTCAGAATATGCTGTGAATTTTGTTAACGCATTACCTGTAACCGCCGCAGAAATTCCATCTAAAACGAAGTTAAATCCTTTGTTATCGAAAGCCGTATTCTATGTCATTAACGGTTGGTCAGTTGTCGTGAACAGCGACCTAGAGCCTTTCCGGAGGAAGCAGGAAGGTTTGGCAGACGAACAAGGTGGTTTTTTGTGGGGGTTAGGTATCGTATTTTAATACCTGCTTGTCTTAGTAACAAAATTTTACAAGAACTGCATTTTAATCATCCTGGTGTGGTTCGCATGAAAGCTTTGGCGCGAAGTTACGTTAGGTCATGTGCAAATTATCCGACTACTCAGTCTTCTCCTGCAACAACACCACTGCATTCGTGGCCTGCGACATATTCTCCATGTGAACATATTCATGTTGATTTTACTGAAAAATCCGTCAAGAATTATTTCCTTGTTATTGACAGTTATTCGAAGTGGGCTGAAATTTTTCAATGTCAAGCACAACGACTGCTACGACAATCACAGTATTGCAAAGTTTGCTTGCTAGACATGGCCTGGTTCACGAATTGGTTTCAGATAACGGCCCACAATTTAGGTCAGAAGATTTTACAACTTGTCTTAAGAAAAACGGCCTTCAACGTTCTTTGACAGCGCCATACCATAGTGCGAGCAACGGTTGCGCTGAGCGCCTTGTCCAAACCTTTAAGCTAAGTTTCTTGAAAACTGCGATGTTTCAGACGATTTAAAACTACAAACTTTCTTGCTTACTTATCGCAACACTCATGGTAGTACCGATACAACACCATCAGAACTGTTCCTGAAGAGGAGGGTCCGCACCAGATTTTCTTTAGTTAGGCCTGACCCGGAGGAACCCATGTTGAGGAGCCAGCTCTCACAAAAGAGAAATTTCGATTCCCGCATTTCCAAAATTCTACGGGAGTTTGCTGTAGGGCAAACTGTGCTTGTACGGGATCCGCTGGTCGAGCGTAAGTGGGACAAAGGAGTGATCCAGGAACGCCTAGGTAATGTTAATTATCGTGTGTCCATAGGCGGAAGGGAGGTCATGAAACATGTCGATCAGCTTGCTTCTTTTATTTGTGCGTCAGAAGATTTTAATGTAGTGCGACAGAAATGTAAAAGCTCTTTAGTTAACAATGATTCGAAATTGTCACTCGAAAATGTTAGATTTCCGGAAGCCATAAGGGTTCCGGAACGTGTTCGCAAATCTCCAGATAGACTTCAATACGCCTAACTAGCTTGAGATTTTTAAAAGTGTTCTGTTATCAAAACAATTTTAATTCGTACGCAACATTGTATATGTCTTAATTTGGGTGAAGGTGTATTGTATGAACTGTACGATCCGCTTTTACTATAAACTGTTATCAAATACGTTGGAAGAATAAGAACATCGTCGCTGCTATTGTCAGTCGTTTCGACGTTACTTTAATTCATGTTTTATTACCTGTCGCACGCCTTACTCCATACTTCCCTGGGCCTCGAGACATCACATCACGTGACGTTGTGTTCTGCTGTAAGCTTCTAAGTAGCTTCTATCTTTTGTTTTAGCAAAGGGAAGGTTTGCCCTACGTCCATTATTTCTATAATAACTACACAGCCGTTTTTCACCTTCTTTGTCTCATTTATGGGCTTTGACTGCTGGATTTGTATGTTTAAATATTAAATTATGCATACGAATCCCCCGTCATCCCGGGTGGTAGAATTGTGCTTAAGGCCGCTTCAAACGTAATTAGTTTGCTGGTAGCGTCTGAAACGCTAGCCAAAGTAGCGAACTGAACACATAAAAAAGTTTTGGACAAGTTAAAAATCTAATCGGAATAGATCATCGACCGATGTTGGTGAACAAATACGTCCATAATACTACTACTACATAATTATGATAATTCATTCCTTAAAAACTGTATGCACGAAACGTCGAGGATTTTGCTGGTGTTTCAAAGCCGCCTTTGAATAAGCTCAGCACAGGCCAGTCTGGAATGTTCCAGGAGGTCACAATTGCTCTAGCAAATTACGGCTCTTCAGCTACTTGGTCTCATTCCCGAAAAAAAAAATCCTTTATAAAATTCGTCCTTGCAACTCGTTATCCGGGAGATCCCCACCCAAAATAACACCACACCGAGTCAGCCCTGGCTGCCATTTCGGCAGGAATAAAATGGAGTTTCATATCATCTTTTTGTATCCGACCTGCCTAAGGCCTACAATTTTCCTGGGGTTTTTAGAACGTCAACTTTTGCAGTAACAAGAGATGGTTTTCATTAAGGAATTTTGTCGACGGGCAAATTTTTTAGCTTGCTTCGAAATTCCCACGTCCATCACAAATTAGTTCGCTTGACCATCGTTCTATAGAGACATTTTTGGGCTTACTCCTTTCTTTCCTGGACCCTAAGTGGAGTGTATATGCCCTGAATTTTTGAGAGCACTCCAATGGGACTTTTTTCCATTTTTCTCGCTCTCAAGTGGAATGTACGGTGCATTTTCCGTGGAGTTTTGGCCTCCATGCCACTGAGTATGAGGGAGAAATTATCAAATTCCCATTACTGCAGCGAGCCTCGTATTTTGTCGGATAGGAGCAAAGGCTTTTTGGACAGTGAGCAAATTTCTAAAATGAAAGGCAAGTTGAAGCTGAGCCTCGTTCGTGACAGCCTGTGGAATTTTAAAGATGTGCTCGGGATAAATAGCGCCCTTTGGAATGTGGGGTTTTGAGTGGGTCAGCGTATAGTGGTTGTGAATTAAAAAAAAACTCTGAACATTTGGAAAACCTAGGGCAAGTGAAACTATTATTTCGTCTGTTACGTGATTTACAGGGATACTGCAAGAAAAATAAAATAAGTACTTGTAATTGAAAATATCACAAATACAAGCGCAAGTTTACAAATTAGTTAATTTTTATCTAAACACTAGAGAACATAATCGACTGTAGCATATCTATGATAGAGGGAAAATTTACTTTTAGTCAATATTATAGTTCTGGAAGATGATTCTATTAGCTTAATGGCATGTTGCATTTAATTATATGGATTGCCTTTAATGTTTAAAGTTAAAGCTTAGGAAAATTTGTCTTACGTTACTTCAACAGTTACAGAACTGTAATCTTGTGCAGCTTTTCTTTATTTCTGTAAACTATTGGAAGCTTTATAAGAAACGCACCGCCTGGCCAGGCCAAGCAGCTATAAAAGTAGAGTCCAAGCGGTAACTCACAGCCCGCAGAATAGCACAAGGTCCCACGACAGCACTGACATACACTGATCTATCAGCCCCTAACGGGCTTAACCCCCAATGGGATGCAGTGGGGAAACTTCTATTGCGTTTCCAATACGCCACTGAATTTGCCTTCACTAAACAGTCTACCTAAAGCTCGACATATTCATGCGTCTAAATGTGCCCGGATTTTCGTGCTCTTGAATGTCGTTTTCTTAACAAAAATTTATTTTTTTCGTCAGATTTATATTATCACTAATTGCTAGTGAACTTAGTACGCCCCTCAGGGGTATAGGATGGGTCATGCCCCACAGGGTTAGGTTAGTTAGGTTCACCCATCCTATGCCATGGGTAGCAGCGGCCCCAGGGGGATTGTATTAGATAATTTAGCTTGTACCTAAGCCTTCATGACGTCTGTGTTTCGTGCCCACTTTGCTTCTTTTCATATTCGTAGTCCTACTGATGATGCTTTGTTCTGTTCCTCTTCCTCTTCTTTCCCGACTTGCTGTTCCTATGCGCGTTTCCACGTTTCTCTTGGCATTCTTTATGTCCTTTCTTTCTTCCTCTCTTAGAATCACAGTGTAGTCTGTGGGTAGGGAGACTTAAACTAGGAGTAGAATAATAATAATAATGAAACTCTCGTACTTCATATGCAGGTAGAGCTCCACTGGGAATTAACCCCAGAAATATTTGACGCTTGCGCAGCAAATACCTGCTGTGTTCTCGATGTTCAGTGCAAAATTGACATTTTGAGGTAAATTCTGCCATGAATACTGGAGACTTATATATAAAGGTACCTTCAATACATCATACATTCAATACATCATATAAAGGTACCTTCAATACATCACTTCAATACTTTGTTATTCTGAAGTAATGGTAAAACAGAGATTATGATAAGTGCAATTTTGTTTGGATGGGGGAATCCGTCACACTGAGGAATAAGGACTTTAGGTTGTATTTTTAGCCAAGCAAACCATCAATGCATCATCGTACGAATAGCTCTGTTTGCAACACCGTACGCTTGTTGTTATGTACTGTGATGGTCAGCCCCTATTTTTCGATACGGCATCCGGGACGTATTTATTTTACTGCCCCTCCATGCTTTTTATTCTCTTCTTACTCCAGCTCCGACTGATGTATTTTTTTACTGCTTGCCGTCTTATTTTTATTTTGCTTACTGCTCGTTTTCGTTGGAATGTTCTATGTCCCTGCTTTCTCCCTTTCGTTGCAGCAGACACTGTAAGTTATGAATTTCAAACTGGGAGGATGGTACTGTTTTATTCGATGGAATTTTACGTAAAAAGCAGTATGACTAAGTTTATTCTTTTTGTAAAACAGACTTTCTTTTTTCGCAAGTATGCTTCAGGCATTTGAAAGAATGGCGTGGATAAATTACGTCTCAGGCTTCTCTTATAAAAACTAAATTCATTCGGCTCGGTAGTTCAGCTGTTGACGCTACACTCTGCGAGTGCGTTGGGGCAGATCCTAGAAGAAATCATTCTGTTGCAAAGGAAGAGAGCATAACCAGTGACTATTCTAAGGCAGATACTTAAATATGATGACCCAAGTCCGTAGAATTATGAACGAAATGCGTTTTTCTTAGAAAATGTGAAGCAGGTCAGCACTGACTATGACATTTGGGAGGCATCAACGGAGCAGCGCAAAAGAGACTTCAATATTCACTAATATTCTTGGGTGCAGAGGTAGGCACTTTCGGCCATTAGAGAAAAACAAGGTGGCATTGCCGAATTTTTTGTCGCCCTGGGTCCCACCTGCGTCCCAATTTCTCCTTTGGCCGGACAATAGCTACTATGGAGCCAGTAAGACCGGCCCCACTGACGCAACAAGCGATGCAATGCGATTTTGCGGGAGCCATGGCCTGTGAGTGATAGTGTGTCTTGCCGTCTGGATTGCGTCGGTGGGGTCTGTAGACTGCTGTACCCGATGTTACGGTTTTTCATCCAACAAATTTGTTGCGTTGCACGTCGCTTGTTGGTTCGACGGGGTCGGCCCTAAGTCATATCTAAATAGACTACATAGCATGCAGTATAGTAGAACTTCTAAGACGTGCATAGGCACATTGTCTCCGTTTTAGAAGAGACACCGCTTCGAGAATACAAGTACCCACTACAGTATACATACTGCTGGTTTCCCAATATTCGTAAAACGTTCCTTTAGCTCGCCTTACAGGATATCGCGAAGTTGTTACATTAGAATAGACGACTACTTGAGTTTCACTTTTTTATTTTTGATTTTTCTTCTTCTTATTACTACATTTATTATTTTTGTATCCTCACTCAATTTGGCGTCTACCAGTGCTACGATTCATGACGGATGGCGCTGTATACAGTCTGCTATTCTGGATTCTCTCAGCTTCGAGGGGGGGTCCTCTATTTCCGGAGTTTTCTGAGTCGATGTTTGAGGACTTCTACAATACAGTACTTCCAGTTCAACAAGTCATTGCTAATGTAAGCGCACGTTCTATTGGGCGCCAAGATTGAGCCTTCCAGGCTTGACTTCTCCGAAATTTCTGACAGAAGCTTTGGATTTGCCACTTTGAAACGTGATGTAAGTAAATGTTAGAAGTAAGGCGATTACGCCGATTCTGCTCCAAACTTTATTTTACCGAACAAAAAATCTAACTTTCTGCAAGTTTTAAGGGTCACCGAGTGAGAACCAATGCCCGAAAATCAATTCAAGAGGTCGCTGCCAACGTATCTATCTGAAGTTTCGGCTAAGTCAAGCCTCGAAAGCTCAATTTGGCTCCTAATCGAACATGCATTAATACCATGATATCTGTTCATTTTTGGCGTAATTTCAAACATTTGTAGAGTCTATACGTACGGTTGAGATCCAGACTACCTATTTATCCGCATATTGGATACAGCTCACGATGAGATTATAGATTGCCAATTGTTTCATTTTATGTGAAAGTGTTATTTATTTTTATTGATACTTTTAAAAGCACGCAAACCGGACTTCATCGCCCTCATCCCTCCTAATATACTAAAATTGAAGATCAAGCTGGTGCGTACAATACGATTTTCATTGGAGAATCAAAACTACTAGCATCAGTAGTGAAATGGCGTTATAATAAATTCTTTGCTGTCGTTTTTTAACGGGTTGGTAAGCTTACCTCGCTAGTCTTTCCGGTCCTTTCTAAGAATCTGCCAACAATACGTTCATTCATTTTCGTAGTGATACCGTCCCAAATTTTCCATGCTTGTATGATTGTGAAGCGTATGAATCATCCTTGTAATTAATACAGCTGAAGACAGCTAAACAGCTAAGTCTTTTGCCATATTCAAACTTTTGCTACTTTGAATTTTATCAGTAAGCAATTTTTGAATAGCCTCAAATTGTTCTAGCTTTTTCTGGTATTCGCCATCGAATGTGGAAAACAGTATCCTATCCTCGGCAGTTTTATTGCTTCCGAAGTGTGAGCATTACTTCTGCTTCGCGAGAGGAGAAAGTTCGTAAACCCCACCCCTCCATTTCTTTCCTATAAGGCTATAACTCTAGCTATATGTTCTTAGAAGGTAGCATTATCTTGCATTTTCAAGATGTGGTTTCTTAAAACTCTTTCAATTTCATGCCCATCCCGTGGTATATGTTATGAACTCAAAATGTGTCAAGTTCTTTCCGTATCAAAGCACCTCGAATGTTGTTTCATTAAAACTGATGCTATTCTTTACTAACCATTCATAGATACTTTCCAAATCTCGTTGGACGGAAGACACTTCTACCATTGATCGTACTGCAGCTAGTATTCGTGTGTCGTTAGCAAACACAAGGGGACTGTATAGTTGCATCTGTACCCCATATCATTTTTTTCAGGATTAGAAAAGTACAGGCCCAAGCACGGTGCCTCGCAATACTCCACGGAGTACCGGATGTCATAAAGATGCTCCAATGTCGACGATAACACAGCTGAGTTCTGACAAAAATCCCTCGAGCCGCCATAAGCATTTTTGTTTTTCAAGGATACACGTACGGGATTGTTGTCACATTGGTATTCCGTGGTCTACCTAAAAAAAGAATAGCAGTAAAATCCAAATTCATCATGTCTACACTCTTTCAGAATGACTTTATTATGGAATCATAATATTCCTACAGTTGTGAAGTAGCGGAGCGTTTGTGACGCAAACCATGCTGTTTAGATGTGGGTGACCATTACCTTCTAGATTATACCATAGTCAAACCAGTGTAAGCAGTCCTTTAGGGCCGGGGCTGAACTGGAGGCAGCAGTCCCAAATCTAATTTATTAACTAATGCATTTTGAGTTCTCGAATATAAATATAATTTCATTAATTGAGAAAAGTTATACCACGGGCTTAAGTGAGATTTGGCAAAGTTTCTTTGCGTTCTTAGCTGCGGCCATCGGACTCCGTACGCTGGTTTGACTATAGGCGTTTACGGAACACCCTTTCGAACGTTTTCACTATTTTCTAGTTAGTGAGATAGGTCTGTTGGTAGCTGGATCTGTACTGCTTCCAGTTTTGGAGCCTGGAGGAATGGCTGCATGTTGGTCGGTGCCCGGTATTACGTCATCCTCCAGGACTTACGCTACATAAGGTAAAGCGTATAAAATATGCTTAGCATCCACATCTGAAGTTAGATGACACTTTGCTTCAGGAGCCTAGCTCCTTGGAGATTCTCGGTGTTGTCTTTGATAAGAAGCTTAAATTTGAGCCGCATATTAGGCAACTGGTGTCACGTGCTTCCAGTACGATTGGGCTCCTGCGTAAGGTGACTTCTGTGTTTGGTGACAGAGATGTTATCCGCAGATACTTTTATGCTTTCTTCCTACCTGTGTTGGAGTATTGCTCACCGGTCTGGTCTTCAGCTACTGACAGTCACTTGCGTCTGCTGGACAAACTTGTTAGTGCAGCCAGTAGATCGTGCGCAGAAAATTATCTGGAGAATCGTTTCCATAGGAGAGAGGTTGCTTTAAAACAATGAAAGACATTGGTTCTATTCATCTGTCCCAGCCCTCAAGGTCTCAAGGAGGATTACACGTGCTGCGGTTGACACGCACTTTTTTTCACCTTGGAGAGTGTAAGATGCAGAACTCGTCAGTTCAGTCGGTGCTTTGTGCCCTAGTCTGTTGAAGTTTGGAATTCATTGCCGGCTTTGGCTTTCGGTCGTGTTGGCCTGCAGGCGTTTAAGTCAGCTGTTGCTGGCTTTTTGTTGGTTTTTTTATAGCTGCGTTTCGGGCTTCCCTGTGTAGCAAACTGCTTCATTTGGGTTGTACTACCTGTCCGTGGCGGCCCGGGCGTGAAGTTTTAATAATAATAACTGGCTCTCATATTTTGGCGTTTCGGCAGCAACATCATCTGATCCTGAAGCGCTGTTTCTGCCAAGTTTATCGATGGCCAATTCGATGCTTAGTTTTGTGAATTCAAACCCTGCCAAATCGTTGCCAGCTGCATGCTCTGTAATAATAGAACTTTGGGGTTACTGGTCTTCTATTTATAAACGTTCTGGTATTGTCGACAGTGCTGTATTTCACTCATTTCTGAATCATCATCAATTCATATTCGTTCAATAGGGGCCCTGTTTTGGTTTTCACAGACGAGTCATTAGATACATAAAAGAACACTTTCTGTTTTCTTCTATCTCCTGGATGGCTTGTACTTTTTGTGCCTGTTCATTCTCATCATATAATTTTACTGGTCATGTTCGGTATTTTCCTGTTTTCGTGAGCACTCAATTGGTCACTATAGTACATGTCATCTTTTACATTTGATAAATCTTGCACTTATCTTGAGTAAACCTTTGCGGAATTTATGGTGGCGATATTTAGAACATTTCGTCTTAGTTGGCGTGATATATTTTACACACTCTTCCACCGAGACTTTTTCCAAGATTTCGTTCATGGTTTCACGTTGAATTGAGTTGCTTGTATGAGCAGGTAGCGTAACCTGCTATATATAAGATTACTGTGTCCCTTGAAGGTTAAAAATTCCCATAATGCTTATACGGATTTTTTTATGCTACTGAGGGCTCTGAAATTCAGGTCAATCCGATACACTTGACATAGACTCAGTGGATTGTGATTTAAAAGTGCCGGACAGGAAACCTCATCTGCCAAAACAGACTTGGCGCCACTAAACCTTTATGACTGTCATGTTCGTTCCTTTCACTCTACTTACAAGCGCCCTGTTTTCGTTTATGGAGTTATCTTGTATTGACTTTGATTTTCGCCCCTCACATTCAACCAACAAGCGCCCAGTTTTAGTCACCCTTAATGAGTAAAAAGGACTGTAAAAGCTAAAAAAAACTGTTAGTTCGGTCTTATATCGTACGTGAGTACGTCTCCTTTCTTAATCTCGGAGAATCTTTAAGTCCGTTCTCAAGTTAGGTTATTTCAACAAAAATTTCTATATAACTTGAAGAGAAAAAAGTTAATAGGGAATCAACAAAATTAAGCTTAATTCGGCGTTTGTATGGTACTTATCGCACTATTTTGTCCTGGCTACCTGCAACCAGTTAGTAACCTATGCCTGCCGTGCTGTGCTCAGAAATAATAAACATGTACAACTTCTTTCCACTGCAGTGGTAAATTGAGAGAAATTATAACATAAGAATGTGAATTTATCGGAAATTTAATGTTATAATCGATTAAAAAATCCATAATTATGAGAAGCTGCATATAAAGATGAAAAAATCAAGAGAGCACAATGTAGTAGTGTGTATTCAACTGATTTTAATTGCAATAATAAATCGTGAAAAAATTTTGCTCAAATTTTTAGGTGCTTTGAAGACACTGTACGAGTATACTAATGCAGAAAAATGCCTTAGTATACGTAACTGCTTATGATGAAAATCATAATCGTGAGAAAATAGCGCACAACTGCTTGAAAATGCACTATATTATTATGGGGAAGAAAGAAAACTTAGCTATTTATTTTCTTTAATTTCTGAGAACAACAAAAGTATAATATACGAATACAATATAGAACTCCCTGATGATGTAGTTTTTCGCTATGTAGTGTCTTTGTACTAATTATATTTTCACTGTTCTGTATAGACCTATTTTAAAGTAGGTATTGTAGAAAACGTAAAACCTATATGAATATCATATACTGAACATCGAAATATATGCATATAGGCATGGATTACAGTTGCATTGAGATATAGGAGCTTTTAGTCGCTTAGTAATACAAGAATATACCAGAAACATTTTTCAAATACAAATTAAGTGCTGAAAAAGTCACACTTAGTCATTTTACTTTTTAGTTTCTAATACGGTTCTCACTGAAACTGAAACCAAGTCATGTTGATTCTCCTCTGATGACGAGCTGTCATTAATATTCATACTTTGTACATTAAGAATATTTTCCAGTATCAAATTTATTCATGATAATCTAACAGCGCGCTACTATGCGAAGGCCATATAAATTCAGAGTAAAAATTGTACAATATACACTTTCACAGATTTCTACAGCAGATATCTAGATAACCATATTGCCTCACGAGGTAAGTTACAAGTTTAAGTTTGCGGTGTTGGTTTCCCAATCAAAACCTATTTCAGTTAGTTACTAAATTATGATTTAAATTCAAAAAGAAATTGATAGGAATGCTTTTCGGGACTGGAATTTATTAATCTTTCTAAGAATAAAGCAACGAATGATGTGAACGTTTTTTAGCAACTAGTGCACTGCTTCACTGCCGATATAATTCTGATAGACCTTGGAAGTGATAGGCTGGAAAATTATTGCCATATATATGTATATATAAAAGTCTTATTGATTTCCTGATTCATGGAAAACGCTATTAGTGCTCTCGAACTCAGCTTGCTTGCATTGCGGGAAATAATTAGTGAAAATGGTAAATAAAATTCTGTGACGAAATAAAAAAATCACCTTTCTAGGTCATTGACTATCGTTCGATCAAAAATAAGTGGAATTAACGAACACGCATACGGTGGGATAATTGGGATATACGAACACAACTAAATACTGGAACTCATACACGGTAGTATTACACCAATGTAAAAATTAACATTTCGAAAAATCGCATGTGAGTAATATATAATATATATAAAAATGCAAAGTAGAACGAAGTTCAAAACGATGGCTTCGTGGGAAAATGATTGAAATTCTTACATTAAAGTTAAAACGCGCATAGGCTAGCGTTAAACAGTGCTAGTTTCAGTAGCCGATATTGATAGAGGCAAGCCGTAGGATAAAACTGAAAAAGAAGTAAAAAATTTCAAGTAAAAAGTAAATCATGAAAAAAATACATAACGTAAACAGCGCTGAAACTGTAGTAACTGAGAACTGTGCTGAGAAAAAAAAATCGAACAAACGTAACTCAGTAAATTGAACACAACATAGCTTAAAAACACAAACCTTTTATTTAAAATATATTTTATGTCTACTCACTCATGAAAGCATTTACACCTATGGAGTTTTTTTCGAACTCGACCTCTAACGTTCAGTTTGCCGTTTTTTTTTTCTGCCTGCTCATGCCGGACGTTTGCTCGAGCGTTCAGCGATAGTATTTAGAAAAAAAAAAGAAACAAAATGTGTTTCATTGTACATTATTGTAAAAGAGCTATAATTAAATCGAGCAATCTATACTCTATGTAATATTAGTATCACATATTTATAGCTGATTTGATCCCTCAACAATCTGTTGATGCTTCATACGGTATTTAATTATTAGGGTATCCAAACTAAGCGAGCCTTAATATTCGGGTTCGCTGTGCACTACACACTGCCTGCAGCTACACGATATCTTCCTGGAACTTTACTCAGTGATTTCCGTTGATTGTAAAAGTGTACCGGGAAATTCTACATGCGATAAACGAGTAATATTGCTATGCCTGTATTCAATCACATGTTTCATAGGGTACTTGTGTACTTTGTATCAATAGAGGCTGCAGCAAGATTAGACCATTACTTGCTGCTGAATCGACCGAACTCTCTCATTGCCCCTCACTCTCTCTCTCTCTCACTCGCTTTTTCTCTTCCGTTTACTCTTTCTTTGACAACCAGTGTTTATTATTATTATATTGGTATTGTCCCGCTATTTCCGAATCTAAGACAATGGTCAATGCAGCTGTGAATTTGCGTACAGTACTTTTCTAGCTTTGTCACGGGGATGCCATGAGAATTTCCAGTTTTGCATAAGAGTGAAAGATTTTTCCGGCTATTGAAAATTTGCTCAGTTCACTTTAAAGCCACTTAGTTTTTCTTAGGTTTTCCCAATGATTTTTTTAGTAGTGTTACATGAAGACGCTACGAATTTCTTAGCTTTATTATTAGGTCAGTACAGTTTGGCATCCTTATGGAAAATATCACTAGCTTGACACAACTTCGACGTAGATTTTCTTTGTACAGAGTATGGTATTTGCTTGTAACTAGAATATGAATTGATTTATTTACACATCGCCCAGAATATTAAAGGCTGCCAGTTTAGACCCCTGTCTTTATAACCAACTCCTTTACACGTCAGCGTATATAAAGCATAAAATAGTATAATAGTCATACGTCAAGCAAGTAAATAAGATAGTATTTAAGTATTTTTTGAATATACTATAATTAACTTGCACCTCTCCCGAGTACAGACTATGTTTGTATTACGTATCTATGTGTATAAGAAACAACGTATACTACGCATACCAAAGATTATTAAGTCAGTTTATGCGGCTGAAGATATTTTGCGAAATATTCGCAAATGTCAAACGGAATTCCAAAAACTGTAAAAGGAGCTGAATTAAGTAACGCCAGTAAATATTTCGTTTCGCAAACAGTGGCAAAGTGACATTCTAAAATTTCAGAAATTATTCAGCTAAGGGGCACTCAGTTATCTAATGATAATTACGACAATAACTCTCGCGAATTCATTAATACTGAGTGGTGTTATAACTAGAAACAATACCACGGCAATACTGTGCACTCCACTCAACACACCTTTTCGCCACCGTTCTTATTGGTGTAATATGCAATTTTAGCTTTGCAATCCTTTTAAACTGGAAATTGTAAACAAAGAGCGATCCAAAACCACTTGTAGATTTACATTATTTCCAATGCTAGTCAAGTAACAACCTATAAAAATGAAATATTCCCTAATGCGCACTTCCAGGGAACATGTATTATGACAAACTCGGTAACAGTTTGAAGGCAAAAAACTCTTTTAGCTAGCTAATATCAGAATAGGATTTGAAGTTCTGTGCTATCTTCTTGAACTGCGTATAATTTAACAAAAAATTACTCCCACTTTGGGTAATATTTGACCATTTTGCTGCTATATGTCATTTTAATTCAATTACTGTTCAGAAATTGTTCCAAAATTGCCAGTTGAACAATAAAACTGGTCACATATTGGCCCTATTTAGAAGATAAAATTTTTAAAAAGCAATTAAGGGGCAGCAGCAGAGTAAAAAAATGTACAGACGGACTTGGCCATTTCACACTAGAGCGTCAGCTCTCCAGTCGTCAGCGTGTTTCATTAGCAATAAATGTTGCAATAACTGCCGAAAAACAACGAATCTGTTTCGATTAGGATTTAAATATGAAGCACTAGAACACTAATCTGCTTCTTAAATCTCCTCAGGAGAAAAACAATGCAGAAATCATTTGTTCATGAGTAATATAGGTACCAACTTTATTGTAGCCGTGAAAGTTGTCAAGGTGCGGAATTATAATGAATAACACGATCATTTTTGTGAAGCCAAAGCAAATTGGAAACTCCAATAATTCCTCGAATGTACTTCTCTTGGCCATTGGAAAGACTGGCTTCTTTCGACAATAAAGTAGTCAGATGTTGGTGTGACATTTGATGTTTGTCTGAACCATCGAAGCTGAAACTGATGCTAGGAAGATAATACTTGTTGAAAACCATTGAGATTTCTTGCTAACACTTATTACAGTCGACATTGGGAAGAAAATTATTTGGGACTTGAGATTTCTGACTGCACACTTAACACGTGATGCTTGGGGTTAATACGACACTTGACCTTTTGTCGTTGATGCTGGGAACGATGCAGCTATTGAAAAAGAGGACACCTAGCATATCTTGGATGCTTGCTTAACCCCTGTCTGTTGAAAGTATATTTAGATATTTCCGTCAGAAAAATTTACCCAGTGTTGCACTGGTGGTATCGTACTGTAAATTTGACACATTAACTCTTGGCGTTAACGTAACACTGGACTTTTCTTGCAGCATATACCGGGGCGAGAACAACAATAATCTTGCAATGCGGGATATCCTTGAGGGATTCGTTGATCGCCATAGTACAGCAGCCCCTTAAAGTATTTATACTCTATCTTGTGGTGGCTTGAGCCCTTGGTGCTGGACCCATCTTGCGGCCGATAAGATACTCAGATGAACGGGCGGTGGAGGTGGGATGAGTTGCTGTGGTTCTAACACTTGGCGTTGAAGTAACACCGAAGTTGGCGGTTGCATCCGTTGCAGCGGTTACACCCGCAGAACATCCCAGAGCCACACATGCCGTTCCTCTGATACTGGCCACCGCACGTCTCGCCGGGCCCCTGGGTAATAAGGCAATAGCAAAGTCAGCATCTGAACACCGAAACTGCCGAGGTTACACTCTGTGTAATTGTAGCTGAATTTATGAGCAGATGTTCGTTAAGCTTCCATTCCTCTAGAATACAAAATTCAAATAGGTATCCAAGATACCTATTGAAAGTACTTTAATGAAACGAAGCGTGGACTGAACGTTGACTACAAGGAGGCTCTAATATTAGAAGCTCCTTGTTTGACTCATAAGTTGAGCTAGAGAGTAGTACCCCCGGCATTACAGAAAACAGACGCGGGTATATACTTTGTAAGTGTTTATGCATTTATTTATTGTACACGTCTAAATTTATTATTTTATAAGTCTCATCGACCAATAAATTGGCCGGTATGTGATAGCGTAACCTACCAGCAGATATTTACAAAAAAAAATGTATAGGTATGTAAGTTATTCGGTCACATCTAACGCTCGGAATCATTTTACTCGTGGCTTGGCTAAAATACGATTACGCTCACCGAAGTACACTGGTTACGTTAAAGGGGGAAGGGTGTTATTGTGACCGTATAACCAACATACATATATCCCATATAAACGTGAACCATCACCACATTTTACTGCGCCCCCTTCATATGGTTCCCTTAATCCTCAATACAAATTTTATGGCTATACTGCCAATATCTGTTTCCTGTAATATGCTATATGCACCTCAAGGAACTTGCTCTGCTACCTACATAAAAAATATATATACATATAATTTATGATCCCTACCTGACGAAGATTTCGGTATTGCGGGACAAGTTTTTTGTTGTTGTTATTATTATTATTATTATTATTATGAACTTTATACACTATTAATACATTGGCTCTTTAGTAGACGTAGGATAGTCCATAAGGTTAGGTTAGCTTAGAGTCGTCCATGCTATGTTATGGGGAGCAGCAGCCCCCGGCTAATCCTGTAGGTTAGTTAGCTTAGCCGTAAGTTAAACCTTCGGGAAGTCTATCTTCGTGTCCACTTTGCTTCCTTCCGCTTTCACTCTGATCTTACTTCCGTCTGTTCTCTTTTTTTCTTTCCCGACTTGCTGTGCCACGCCCAATGATCTTGTGTGGGAACACCTTCGTGCATGGGTTCCACGTGTCCATCGACATTTAATATTCCCCTTCTTTTTCCTCTCTTAGAACAACTTAATGATGAAGTTGGGAGGCTTAAACTATCTTGTACATTCATACTACTACTGCTTCATACGTTAGTAACCTTCTGTAGCATTGCGACTCCGAGGAGAGTTAGATAACAACTATGTATATGTAGGTGACCCTCAATTCATCGTCTCCATTCTTACGGAACCACTCGTCATTTCGGACGATGGTGCACACTATTAAACCCCTGCAGAGGACAGTCTCTTGTCTTGGGTTTTCACTTCACCGCGTTCGAATATTTCGTATTGTACTTACAAACACGACTGCGTGTCTAACAAAATTTCGATAAAATGTTTACCGTCATATTCTTTTTGGCTTAGCCCGTGTCAGTAGTGTCATATCAAAGTTTTATATAATGTCGTCTCGGAAAGCAGTGCTCTTTTTGTTGTTTACTCAGACACAGCAACGCAATCGAATGCTGTGAAGTGAAAACACAGTACATAAGACTATCGTCTGCAGCTGGCCTTAGGGTACGAGGCATCATAGATTCGCCCACTTCAACACATGCAGAATTTAATGCCGAACTTCTGACTTGGAACCTGTGGTCGACGGTTAGGTATTAATCATCAACACGAAAATGTACATTCGGTCTCCAGCCGTCTCTTCGTGTAGAAGTCTCCCACGGTCTGAAGCGCAATCTGTGTTGTATTAGGGCTGAGAACTCGATCCAAAGTTGTAAAACGAATCCTTATGGTTGAAATCTTAGATCATCTGAGAGTAATGGGATTAGATTTCACCGCTCAGAGGAGGTAATTTAAAAACACGCAGCCCTTTTCATACTGGGCTGTATTATTTTGCATGAATGAGTCTCTGTCCTATCATTCTCCTGCGAATATTTTTATAACATCTCTGGTCTTGCTACCGCACCCACCTCACACGACATCCCCCAAGCAGTGAGTTGTGTTACCTACTGCGATTAGAACTATAATAGTCCTGGCTTTATCACCGCACTCGCGTCACAGGACGTGACCCAAGCAGGGAGCTGCAATCCCACGTGGCAAAAATAAAAGAAAAAAAACTTGTTGCTACGTAACGCAGCAAGGTACAGATTTAGGGTTAACACTTCACCTTGCCACAGGTGGGTCTGTTGCACCAGTCGATGACGACTCCGTGCTCGCAAGTCGCTTCGCTTGCGTTGGAGTCGCCGACTGCGCCCGTAC
>LQNS02278187.1:19745531-19770983 GCA_001587735.2 Parhyale hawaiensis
AGCAAGGTACAGATTTAGGGTTAACACTTCACCTTGCCACAGGTGGGTCTGTTGCACCAGTCGATGACGACTCCGTGCTCGCAAGTCGCTTCGCTTGCGTTGGAGTCGCCGACTGCGCCCGTACAACGTGGCGCTGCTACAGCTGGCCTGTGTTGGAGGTTAAACAAAGTGTTACAATAATAATAATGAATTGGCCTGTGTAGCACAAACAAAAAGTACAAGAGAGAAATGACCAGCACCGAAATCGTTTCTACGCACTGCGCGTAACCAAAATACTTCGTTAAGTACATTTTTTGGCGTTTTGAGCTGAAAAGAACACTTGAGTCTGGCAAATTGGGAGGTTTCACTAGCTAGAAATTCTTCAGCCAGAAATAGTTTTATTCATTTAAGTTGCCTAGACAAAGTGGTGCCCCTGCATAATAAGAAGAAGAAGAATTGTAACAGTACCTAGTAATAACACAAAGAATAAGAAAAACGCTCTTGGTTGTCTGGCTTTAATATTGTGCCCAACATAGTAGAAGACCCCTAAATGTTCTGCAATGCCTGCATTATTCCAACGTGAAATTAAATTGATTTTTAGGTACCGTAGGACCTTGTTTACAAGCGCTCAAATATATGTAAGTTTCATGGCTCTGATGAATACGTATTAGCAGTAACAATAACATTTATCATTATAGCCAGCGTCACTAATTATGACATTAAAAAAATTGTTACAGAGAAACCCCATTTCCTTCACTCTTCTGCCTGATTTTTTTTAAGACATCTTTTCTTTCTTCAGTCGTCTTAAGTGCTTAGATTTAATATTCTTGGCGAAACAAATGAATTACTTCACTTATAGGTGCAGCGAGATAACCAGCAAACTGTATACTACTGTAGATTGGATGACAATAATAATATAAATAAACGCTATAATAAAGATAAACGTATACTATCTGTTTGCCTATCTAGGAGTTTTTTTCGTCCAATTTCTGTATATGACATTCGTGTTCGTATAGTAAAAAAAAAAGAATCACTGAAGCAAATGATTCTTAAACACAGGGGACATTCATTAAGTACCGTGACCTCGTGACCCGACGAAAAGGCCTTCTCAAGCGTGAGTCCTAATGGGTTTCTCATTACTGCTCCTACAAACAGTATGTACAGCTGTCCTTCAGATAAAAACGAAACGTTCTTCATGGTAATTCCGGGAAAATAAGAACACTTTTTTTTTTCTTGTGAATATGGAAGTGAAATCTTTTCGTCGCTTATTAAAACATATGCATGAACCACACCATGCAGGCAATGTTATTTGTTTTCAAGCACAATACTAAAGCACTTACTGCACGAAGAATGCCATCATGGCGGCCATAGCAATGGCGACAAAAATGATATTCTTTGAATTAGCGTTCTTCTTGAAACACGATGCAGTTGATGCCTCCATCTTAGCTGTGCTGTTAACTCCGTCGTGGTAACTTTCACTTCTCTGTTTGGTGTACTCCTTTGGGGTTGAAGCTCTGCAACGAAAATAAACTATATATATGTATATCTTTAATTAAAAGACACCATAGGCTATATTACATCAAAAGCCTGAACGCACGCTGGTCAAAAGGACGAGTTTCGTCATGTCCGCATCTGAGTGCTTTGCTATGGGCATCTCAATAGCAGACACCTGGAAAGAGCTTTGAGTTCTAATTCTTTTTTTTTTTTGTAAGGTCAGAGCTGATTTTACGAGAGCTCTCAACAACACGTTCGGATGATTAGCTGAGGAAACTCGTTCTTTTGGCTGCGTTGATGCCAACCTTCAGATTATTCTGCTTGTGACGGTGCACTTTAGTAGGATATGTGTTTGGTTGGTTGCTTGCGCGTAGGATAACTTTGTTTGCTGAGCAAATTTTATTTATAGCCATGATACGAACCCATGTATTGCAGGGAAACGTCGTAAGTTACGTAGATAGAATAAACCAACTCAGAAATGAACGAGAAGAATCCCATGCGATAAAATCACACATAGCTACACCCTTGTATGTTAGAAACTACTAAAGTAAGGTAATGTTTTAGAAAGAAAACAAGATTTCAGAGTTTCCAAAGAATTATTTTTTTTTATTTATTCAAATTGCTTTGCATTGGTTTGATTTAATTTAGTTTTCAAAGAAAAGCTGATTCTAAGACANGAATATAAGGAACAGAAAAGTAGAACTGCAGCTCCAAATAAATTAGAACGGAAAAGTAGAAATATAGACGGATGTGAATCGTAAAACAGTCGTGCCACTATCTGGAGACTAAGTGACCCCAATCGTTTCGGGGACCTACTACAGCGCCACCGAAAGAAAAAGAGACTTCAGTAATTCGGATGGGAATTCTTATATGTAACGCACAGCAATATCTCGCCAATGCTTGACATTTTTGAGCTAGTCCAAATTCTAAATACTTGACAATCAAACTTCTTTGCGCAAAATCCAAAGCTATGAATATGCCTTGGTTACAATCCATAGAACTGGAAGCGTGTGCATTGTTAACCCTTTCGGTTCACCAGCGGCCATTTCTCGTCGCAGAAAATTATTTTACGAAGTTAATTAACGCTGCTCAAAAATACTGCATCCCTTGTGTAAGCCCGCAGTAGAGCATAACGTCACTCGAGAAGAGTATGACAGAGACTGAGCCAAGTCCCCCAGAGCGAACAGTTTTACTGACTGAGTCTCGAACAGATACCGCGGTCACACCCGACACTGTTACCTAGACGTATTCGCTTTTGGATCTCTGCAGCAAACTGTAATGACTTCATTTTCTTTCATAACGAATCTTTTTAAAATACCTACACTACAAAGGCCAAATTGCTTGCTCAGGAGCATTAGTACACGCTGCGGCAGCACCATGCAAGCATCAGCGCTTCAAGATAATGAAGACAGTCACGAATAATGAATTTAGTTTCCCTAGCACTGCGGTGTCTCTGTAGAGCAGTAAACCTGCCAGTTGAGCCACTGTCTCTGGGTTCTCCCTAACCATATCCAGACCGACAGGTGCGGCCCCGTCCTAATTGCAAGACACACCTGGGTACCGAGGCCTACGTACGTGCCTCTGCTCAGATGGTCTGCTCTTGTGCCCGGACTGAAGATCAGTCAGGCAGTTCAGGGAACTAAGGAGGGGTGAACAGAAGTGAGCAAATGCGGCATGTATAGAGAATGGTTCCAACTAGATTGAACATCAGTTTGAGAGGGAAATGAGCACAGTGAACGGTGAGAACGGTGGTAGGTTCAAACAAATTCATCTGACAGTGAACAGTAGTACTTTCATATAGCGAGGCATGAAAATATATAATGAAACTGATGTGCCCTTTGAAATAATACATTTTACAAAATGATGTAAGGGTACTCAGGCTTTTGTAATTATAGAGTGCTTGCGAGATCGTGTCTAGTAAGATCTTAGGGTAGCGCTAGAGCCAACTTGCCAAGTGTTACGATTAGTAAATCTTTTAAAAACAGTTCTCATTTAAACATTGTCCGAAATCCATTCATATTGTAACAGCTCTGTCTTGCCCTGCCCTCTGTGCATAAATGATGGTTCACACGTATTTGTCTCTTTAATTAATTCTTTTTTGCCGCGTGGCTTCCTTTCTTTGGTACCGTGCACCGAAAAACATATCTAGAACTTTATTTCTTTTACTAAAATTTTGAAAAGTAATTGCTTTCTGACTTTAATTTTATATATATATATATATATACTAATCAACCCATCCAAGCTTTTTTTCGTTTTAGAATTGTGCAAGACATGACAGTATGACTTTTATACATAAATGAACATAGCGAAACTTTTATTTTCTGGGCCTAAATTGCAGCCCTGTGACTTAGAATAAACTAGAGCACTCTGAGAGTGCATACCTCCGCCAAGCGAGGCAACGGTAGCAAAAATTCAAATTGGCTGTGAAACCATAATTTTCTTTTTATAAACTCCAAAATCTGATCATTTGTGCCTTTTGATAGTAATAGCAGCTTGTGCAATTTTCTTGAAGATCCGTTCATAACTTTTAGAGTTATACTGCTAACAAACGTTACAACAAACATGAGTCAAACATACAAACAAACAAACCGATCTACACCAAAATTTAATCATTTATGTCTTTTAACATTACTAACAACCACTATATATTTCATAAACATCCATTCATCATTTTTGAGTTATTGTGCTAACATGCATAAAATTAAAAACTGTGACAAACAACCGAACGAACAAACGAGTCATTACCAAAATTTGATCATTTAGTCTTTGTTGTATATCGAACAAGTCATGTTAATTTCATCAAAATCCACTCATAACGTTTTGAGTTATGGCATTGAGAAAAATGAGGCAGACAAACAAACAAACGGATGAACATATCTTCACCAAAAGTTAATCATCTTTCCCTCCTAACATAGCGAACAATCTCTGTAAATTTCATTCAAATCGGTTCATAACTTTTTGAGTTATCTTGTTAACAGACAGAGAGACAAACACGACGAAAATATAACCTCCTTGGCGGAGGTAATTAGGTACGGGGTGATGCACAGACCGATAGTCTCATTCCTAGCGAGAGAAGCTTAGGCTTCCGTCCCCTTTACACCATTGTTATCTCCTGTGCAACACTTTAGTAAAGGGATGGGTACAGTACAATGAATGCCATAACACTGGCTGTATTACCGACACGTTGCGCTTCACCGCATGTTGAAAGTACTGCAAAAAATTTCATATGGAATGTTGAAAGTTCAAATTTGATTGACGGACCACAGTTGTAGAATCCAAAGTTGCTAAGAATGCTATTCCAAGTGGCTGTCCAAGGACATTTTAACACTACTTTTTTCCTACCGCAACTATCCAATCCAGAAGTTAAATATTCTCTATATATTGTAGAAACACGTCTGGGAAGGACGTAGGGTAGCAACAAGGCTGGCATTGCCCTAGGCTACAGGAGACACTCAATTGCCTTAGTAACAGTGTCGTCGTGATCAGCTGTGGAGATAAGGGCGCCTAGCACGCTCCGAATAAGGCTACGGCTCCTACCGATACGATTCGGTGCGGCCAGTGGTCGTCTGCTGTTGTCAAAGACTCGATTGAAACGGTGATATTCAAAAGCCCCTTCTCCTCCTAATCTGGGAACAGGCCGACGACAACTTATAGTTTTCTTTGTGTGTAGAGGGGATGGATGCCAAGCAAACTGGTGCAACAAGTATTTTTTAATACTACATGGTCGGCATTGTTTCGTGATTTATTTTAGTCACGATAACTGTTCGCTGAATATGTTATACTTACAGCAAACTAAACTATAGTATCGACAGCAGTTTCTTCGTTTTGCGCTCCGAAGCCGCATAAATGTATGAGAACAAATTAATTTGCGATCTGATCAATTTATCTTAAGAATATATAGAACAAATTAAGCACTGGGACCCGCAGTCACAAATGAGCTGTAGAGAACATAAAATTTGCTTGTGAGCTGCAAGTTTTTGCAGGAGTTTGATAGGAATAGCTGCATTTTTAAATAATAAACTTGGTTTCCATACTCATATAGCGTACATATTATGTGCGTTTAATAAATATTCACTAAAACCCTTGTTTTCGGAGACATAAAGCTAATTTTTAGCCTTTATTTTAACCGAGTACCGGGCAAGTGACGATCTAAAGTTTCTTAAAAATATTTTGGAGAGTGTTTATCAGCCTTCCTGTTATAGATTGAGATTTGAAACCTAAATTAAATTACCTGTCAATACCTAAATTGCCTGAGCTAATCATACAGATATGTATTCTGTTCTAGGTTTCGGAAACTGCATTTAATTTAAGCAGTGAGACGAGGTCGCTTTACTGAATACCGCATTTGAAGTCAGTAAGATTTTGCAAATACCCTTAACTTTATAGGGCGCATAACTGTGTAAAATCACAGCCGAAGATTTAGAAACGCCAACTTGATCGTGCCACTCTCTACTCGGATTTGAAGCACGTCATCTATGCGCTTTTTACTCAGTATTCTCAGTTATTTCTCTGTACGAATCTACTTAAAGCATTTACTAAATCCCACGTCTCAGATAAGTATCAAACTTCAGACATACAAAAAATGAGTATTTACCTAATCCCAAATTTCAGGAGACCCAGGATCAAATCAGTCTCACTAGTTCTTCAAATTTCAGCTTAACAAGATCAGCAATTCCCGAAATCCAAGTTCTTCGCAATCGAGAAGTTCAGAATTCATGTTAACGAGGTCCCCAGCTTAGTAAGGGCCTGCGATACATAACTCCATTACCTGACGAATTTCAAACAACCACTCAAACACGGCCGACCTAACCTGACTTGTCATGCAAAATATACGGGCCGATCATGTCGTTTCTGTCGCCCAAAAGGAACATGAACTTTGGCGATCATATTCCTTTTCCGGCTAATTTTGGGCGCCCTCGGTTCCGCAGCCTAATTTTGTTCTGCGTCGCTCTCCATCTAAGTCCAGCTACAGATGATCTCTGTCGAAAGATGGCGGCAACAATGGTAATGATATTAATACCATTTCGATAAGCGGACTTAATAACAGCTCGAGCGAACTTTTCAATACTGATGATGTGGGTTGAATTGGAAAAGGGAAATAACATTGTTATCAAAAACATATCCACAGTCGGGCCAAATTGGAAATGTTCCATCAGGTAAACAGATATTATGCCCTTCAGAGAACAACATGTCTTTCAGAAAAGTAAAATATGTTCAATTATTAACGAAAACGTGGAATTTTATTGTAGGGGTATTTTTAAATTTCATATTTTAGACTTTATATGCTGATTTTTCTATCAGCCAACGCCCTGATCACTTTAAAAAAATTATTCATTTTCAGCAATTACAAGAATATCGTGCCTCAATAATAATTGTCTCCCTCTGGAAAGTTAGTTACATGTGATCTATTTCTCTTTCCAAGTCAAGTGAAGTGTAATGTTTTGAGACATGGTTTGTTGCCTGAAGGGTCCTTTCCCACTAGTAAAATTGTTTGACGTTTCTCCACTGCTCACACTTTTATCGGTATCCTACTCATCCAAACTACCGAAAAGATTTTCCAATTCCATAATTAACGTGATATATCGATTTGTGTAATCGGCGTAATATTTCGATTATCGATGTGTTCTTTTGTCTTTTGTTACTGATATATATATATACAACCTATTATTTCCTTGATCAAAATGTTATATCTATTATCGATGGAATGCTTCAATTTTCTGGTGCACTTTTTATTTCCAATTGTATACACTATCGACATAATTATTATTGCCAGAAATGTAACATCCTCAAAGTTATCCCTCGCATTCAAATTACTGAAGGGTTACTCCCCGCATCGAACGTCTAGTAGGTTTCTCTTCATATCCAAATTTCTGAAGCGTTATTCCTCGCATCGAACGTCAAGTAGGTTTCTCTTCTTATCTAAATTACTGAAGCGTTATTCCTCGCATCGAACGTCTAGTAGGTTTCTTTTCTTATCCAAATTACTGAAGCGTTATTCCTCGCATCTTACGTCTAACTAGTTTCCCATCTTATCCAGTTTATCAAAGCGTAATTCCTCGCATCTTCTAAACATTTTCCCATCTTATCCAATCGCTTGAAACGTCATTACGGGCATCTTACGTCTAGAGAATTTCTCTTCTCATCGAACTTATTGAAGCGTTATTACTCGCATCTTACGTCAACGCTCTTTTCCCTCGCTTCCAAAATACCCTTTCGGTGTTTCCGGAAAGTTTATTTCTGAGAAGGAGAGTAATTTCGCGAGTCTTTCTTCATCAATCAAGCTGTTTTATAAGCCCATAGCCCGCTCGTCATCATTCGTCTCTCCAGGATAGAACTTTCGAAAGTAAAGGATGGAGAATATCCTTGGGAAAAGTTTTAAGCGTCGCCTGTGAATAAAATATTATGGTTGTTGGATCGGAAATTGCTTTTGCACTATTGATTTTTTGGGACCTAATATGAAACCAATAATAATCACACATAAGTTTAAGCTTGGAGCTTGATGATGGCTGATCACTACGGTAGTCAGAAATATACAGGTGATCAGGATAAAGCATGAAAATACAGAACTTTTAATTTTAAATTACTATGGTTTTTACTGGCCGTGTTACACTGTTTTTCGTCAATAATTCGTAAACGAATAGTCGGATCACTATGGTATTTCAACACAAAGCTTGTTACACCCCTACCTAATATATGGCCCACATAGCATATTGCTATATGTGTATACAGAGGAGTTTACTCATGTATATTAGGCCTATATTAAGCTGAAGCCTGGAAGTCGCGTTTACACATGCTAATGACTACCCAGTGTTGCCAGGTTGTCGAGGCGAAATATCTATAGACCGGAGACAAAATATCTGTATTTTGCCAGAAATATCTGTAGATCTAAATAATTTCACTAACGTGACTTGTCTGTCATTTGTCTATAAATTATATTACAGACTGTTTCGAACTCTGTGAGTGATACGGCCTATGACAAACTATAATATCCATCGATTGCTTTTAGGTTCCAGAAAATACCAATCTACGGTGGCCACATCCCACAAACACTCAGAACAGTGGCGTAACTCTGTATATAATAGTCTATTAGGAAGCCATTCCATTCAAAAACTGGCTCAATTATTGAAATTTCTGCAAAATAATGTGACATTGGAGCATAATCTGTCTTTAGGTGAAGATTTATGAGAAGTTATTGCGTGCAATTGTCCCAGCTCCTCTGCCATAATATCACCAAAACTGCGAAAAATTGGCAGGGAGCACACCACAATCGACTGAACTTCGTCTATTAGTTAGACCATCCACACTATCGGCTAGGAAGGAATGCAGTCAGCTAAATTGGCGACACTAGAACTCATTTATAAATTGTTAGAAAGTTGCCTGCAAGGAATTATTTTTGGCGAGAAATAAATGAACGGATTTCACAAAGAACATTAGGCACAATGACAGGTACTTATATCGCATTTATTCAACTATGATAAAAAAAACCTGAATCCAGGAGAAAATGCTTATAGGAATCTTTCGAAATTTCATGCATTTAGAACAAATCACTCTAAATATCTGTAGATCTTGGGCAGTTTAAAAAAAATCTGAACATCAGTACATAGATCAGGATTAAAATCTGTATGTTTAAAGATTTCAATGCCAGAAAAATCGATAAATGAGCCTTTTTTTAAATGGGATAGCTTCCTAATAGACTATCACATACCGAGATACGCCACTGCTCTGAGTGTTTGTGGGATGTGGCTACCGTAAATTGGTATTTTCTGGAACCTATAATCAATCGATGAATATTATAGTTTGTCATAGGCCGTATCACTCAGAGAGTTCGAAACGGTCTGCAATATAATTTATAGACAAATGACAGACACGACACGTTAGTGTAAGTATTTAAATATACAGATATTTCGGCTCCGGTGTATAGATATTTCGCCTCCGGTCTACAGATATTTCGCCTCGACAACCTGGCAACATTGGGTCGTCGTTCGAACGTGTAGACGCAATTTCCAGGCTTCAGCTTAATATAGGCCTCACATACATGAGTAAACTCCTGTATTCTCACATTGCAATATGCTATGTGGGCTATAAATTTGGCAGGGGTGCAAAACGCTTCGTGTTGTAATACCATAGTGATCCGACAATTCGTTTAAGAATTATTAGCGAAAAACAGTGTAACACTGCCAGTGAAAATCATAGTAGAGGCTACGACTTGTGGTATTACAATTATTGTAGGGCATAGAATTGTAGGGGACTTAACGCTGTACACACTCCGCTCTGCACAGCCCTACACACCATGCTCTGCACAGCACTACACCTCATTCGACGCTCTGCACAGCGCTACACTCCCCACTACCCGGGGCTCCCAAATCAATCTCACAGAAGTTGTCAGCGCTCGTAACTTTCCCTAAACTTTCGGGGTAAATTATTGGGTTGAAGTTAAAAGGAATACAAGAAGTTTGACCAAAATTATAGCAATAAGGCTGGGAAAAACTCGAGAGCCTTTATGAATCGCTGAAAGAAATGTGATGCCTCAGGATTATTTCAAACGCTAAATAACGATAATTCGGGCGGAATTTTTTGAAAGTTTACACAGTTCTTCAGGCGGAGGATTACAACTTGCGCCCGACCCGTGGATGGAACTCGTCTTTCAAAAAATGTGACACAACCTGGTAATTTTGGCTATGCCGTTCTTTACCAGTACTCAAACTTTCGTGAAATAAAATACTACCTATTAAATAAAGAGAAAAAATGTAGGAGCTCGCTATTCTTTGCAAATGGTAAGAACCTTTAGTACGAGGGATTATATGTTAACCTTTTTAGTTGGTAAGGGCAGTAATCATTCACGGCACATCTCGACGCCAAAAATAACTAACCGAAAGTAAACGTTTCTATTGCTCTAAAAATAATTGAGGCAGGAAGATGGAACATAAAACCAAATGGGAGTAAGTAAGCTCAAATTTTATTTTGTATCATAGATATGTCATTTGATCGCTTCACTGAATTAAAAATATTTTGCACAAAAAACGGTATTTTCAAGATTGACAGTTTGATAATTAGCCAAGTGTATTCACTGTAACTGTTACTTCCATGTATGATATATCAAGCACGTGTAGTAACCCAAAAAAAAATGTTTGTATTATTTCCTTCCGTGTGATTTTTGTTTCACCTCCTTTCAATATGAACATTTTTGAGTAACCAGCTTTTAGTTTTTGCCACGTTTTTCTGTTTATGTGTGTCACCTTAAATGTATACGCACTCCAAAATAAAGGCCCGTAGTTTTTTTTCTTTTCGGTGACAGTCGTAACAGCATTTTCCAGATATCAATCTAAAAGTTTTGGCATTTTTTGCTTTTTTTTTCTTATTAGAATTTTGAGGTATTTTCTGACGGCCAATGAGCCCAAGAATATTTACTGTTAATTAGTGACGCCGTCACAGCGATAAGGTTAAAAGGCTTTCGATCGGCCACGAAAGCATATATTCCATTTCCATCGAAGTTACGGTGCGTTTTCAAAACTTCTATTTTGAGGTGTTGCAAATGTTTTGGGATTCTGCATTCAAAGACTAGCGTACTCAGGACTGGCCCTATATATGCAAGCTACTCATCCTTCATAGCGGCTAAATAATTCTTCCCGTCACTCACAATTTAACTGAAAGAAAAAGAAGAAAGCTACCTAGATTCTCGTAGGAAGGTTCATTCGATGAATGTAATTATCTTGAAGATTTTGATTTTCTCTACGACCATCGAAAATTATATCAACAGATGATTTTATCGTGAAAATGGGATAAAACTCCCGAAACGTCAAACTTTTTATTAGTTCGTGTCAACTTTATTTCAGTTTGATGTTTTTATCTCTTAGCAACTCCCATGAAACCGCTATGTGATTAACAATCTCAAAGTCAACTGGTGCACATCATCAGTTATAGGAACTTACTGTAACAAAGCACACTTGTTTACTAAAGTTTCGTTATAACCGATAGCATAAATTCACTTAACTTCGTCGATTAAAGCTCTGGTCTTGCAACTACTTTCTTAATTCACTAAGGAATGCTTTCTTGCAAGTCGTGAAAACTCATTTATTCAATACCTTAAAAATATCAACCCAAGCAACTTCACTACTTTTAGGGTACCCCAAAGACCTCTATCATTGAAGTTAATCATTGAAAATACCGGTGCGTTAAGACGCTGTAATTATCAAAAGAACTGACGCAAATTTTTGCAGATGTTGATGAAATTTTTAATAGAGGTGGAAGCGAACAATACCATTTCGTGCACAGTCAGTTCGACAAAAAGTGCAATCCCGCGGGGGACTCTACTTCTTCAGGCACGATTTTCCAAGTAAAGGTAACACTGTAGAGTGTAGAGGTACCTTGGGCATGTTTACGTATCAGTATTCATAACTGGTTTATAATATCGACTGAAAGTAAGTATGCAAAAAAAATCAGTAACCGAGTAGATGAACAGGGAAATACTTGTGCACTGATTGAGCTGAATAAGCTGAATTGGCGGCCAGTTCCTTCCTGCTTCACATTGAACAAATGTTATGTTGCTATTAGGGTCGCTGCGTACTCTGACATACGTCGTGTTCAACTTACTAGTGCAACTGTTATGTTCATTTTCAAGATTAAATAACAACAAAAAGTGGCTGTTTTGCCAATCATGCTCTCCAGAATTGATGATGAATTCTCTACGCATTCTTCAAGGGATAATGACAAGAGAAAACGTTCATTTCGTAAAACATAAATCGAAAGCAGGAAGGCTATGATATGAATTGCTATGAAAATTGTGTAGGATAGCTTTTGGTAGTCTGAAATGTGCAAAGCAGTGGAAGATGGTAGATTATTATACAGTATCTACGTGTACCGAAACAGGAAACGTAATCGTCTCAAAAAAGGTTTTAGAAGGATTATTGCCATTGAGTAAATATGATACGTGTATAAAAATCAAATTTAAAATTGAGTAAACGATGCAAATATTTATTTTGCAAAACTGGCAAATACAAGTGTTTCGAGAATTGTTACGATTATGCAATAAACAGAAGTCAGAGTAAACGACATTAAACATGATCTCTTTTTGTCAAGTTATACATTTCTTTTAGAGGGGACATACGTGAAAGCATTTATTTCAGTCTTCTCATTAGACAATGGAAATGACGGAAGCATGAAAGAAGTGTTTTTTTAGAAAATGGGAACGTTCCTAATTAATAATTACATCCGAGTTAAAAACAGTCAAAAATGAAAAGTTATGTTTATGCATTTCCCGTTAGTTATCTGAAAAAAGAATTGACTCGGATTTCTATACCAACTTATCACAGTGAATTACAATTATATTTATGTATAGGTGTTGTGTAACATCTGATCAATATTAGTTTCTTAGTGTATTTCAACTGATATTGCTCATATCGTCGTAACAACATATATGTTAAATTTATTAAGTTTGTATATTCTTGTGACTAGCAAACCTTAACTCAAAACATCTTTGCGAGAATAAGGCAATAGCTGTTCACCGTCTCCATAAAAATCATAAATAATTATGACTCAAACATAAGAGTAAAGTTTTTCATCGATAAAAAAATTATTAAAGCTAGGATAGATTAAGTCTTTTGTTAACAGATTTTATAAGATAACCAATAGTTTTTGGATGCCAATATTAAATTTTTTATACTAATCAAAGGGGGTGCATGGTGATTTCTGATAATTCGGACATTCTCAGAATTCAGAGTAGAACTTTCGCTTTTAATCTTCCATCTATTTATTAATTTATTTACGAATTTGTTTATATTGTGTCAGTGTTGCAAATATGTTTTCGTCAGCAAGCATAATTTCTGTTTTCAGTAAACATAATATCAAAATTTACAGACTGAATTTTGGTAGGCAAATGTTAATGAGTGTCGTCAGCAAAGTCTGAAAAGGAAATGAAATTGCCTACTTTTTTATTCAAAAATAAGGAACTTCAGACAGTACTTGTCGCAAGCTTCATGTGGTCTGGCGGACTGATGAAAATAAATTACAAAACGTGAAGGAGAACATTAGTAACAAGGCAAGAAAGCAGCGTGAATCAGCGCCTTGACTATGAANATTGCCTGTTTTTTATTCAAAAATAAGGAACTTCAGACAGTACTTGTCGCAAGCTTCATGTGGTCTGGCGGACTGATGAAAATAAATTACAAAACGTGAAGGAGAACATTAGTAACAAGGCAAGAAAGCAGCGTGAATCAGCACCTTGACTATGAAAGGTAACTCACTTTTATTGACTTATTGTTGCAGGATCTGGTTTTGTTCTACTATTTTCATTAAGAACAATTGTGAATCCTACTTTCGCATTGGTCACTGCGCATGAGCTGAAAAGATTGTAATTCAGGAGAAACATTTGAAAAACGAGCGATAATACCTCATGCAAAGTTACACCGTGAATAAAGGTGTTCAGTACGCAAATTAGTCTGGTTCATAAAGTGCATCTGTGCCAATTATGTTTGTTTTTTAATAATTCTTGTCGTTACGTGCACTGTGGATGCAATTCGCTGCTGGCTCTCTCTTCTGTCGCTAAATGCGGCACCACAGAAGACCCCTACCATCGTGACTCCGCACAATTACGGTGATGTGAAAAACGTCACCCAGACTTCTTCCGAAGACCCACTAGGTAGGTTGTATGCCCCCTAGAAGCAGTCATTTGTGGAACTAAAAGTGCAATTAATAAAGTCTTTTGAGCGTCATTTGCACTAAAGGATGTGCCATGCGGAAATAACCCCGATGATTAGACCACAGATGCACGCTCTTCGTATAAATAACGTTCAGCTAAGCTCCAGCATGGCGGAAGAAGCTGTATTGCAATTTATTTTCTCCTAATTTTCTTCATCCTTAGCTCTGCTTTACCTCATATATGTGCCTCAATTTCATCCCGTAGAGTAATTAAAAGGTTCCCAAGCACCAGCTAGAGCTATGAGGCAGATTACAGAGCATCAATGAATCAAGAAAGCATTACCTAAAAATAGGCAAACGTCAAGGACAGAGTGCTTTCTTTACGATTAAAAATCTTGCTCGCGAAAATAAATTATTAAAGACACGATTAAATTTGGCAAAAAACTCTCATTTGCGTTTGCTCCAATGTTGAAAAGCTTTTGATAGAGCAGGCTTTTCATTGCTACTATAGATGAATAGAATGACGTGGCTCACTATAATTTTCCTTAGGCTATTTTTACCTTAGGGTTTTAATCCCTATGACGTGCCTAACTTCTAAACACTGAACTGTATTTTCTGAAGGTCAAATTTTCATGCAGGTAGGAGCATTTAGTAGCCTATCTATTCACCTAACTGACTTGAGTGCATTTAGTCCAAAGATAAACTGAATGCCGTAGTTTCGTAAAGGTAAATGACTCTAATCTAAGCTAATTAACATGTAAGTAAGTTCTAGTCCCGTCCTCAACACACCTTTGTGATTGTAAAATTATATTGATAACGTAAAATTTATCCTTATCTAGCGATTTTGCAAATTTTTCAGCATAGCAATGCAGTTAGTTGATGAGAGCTCAATCGCTAAAGTATTTCCTTGGTGCAGGAATTTCAGATAATGTGGTAACAATACTACTGATTTATATTTACACATTCTTACTTGATGGTTATTCTAAGAAATACTATGTAGAGGAAAATTTATTTCCAGAATGTTTCGTTTAAGATTTTTTTTTTCTTAAGACTGCATCGTCTACACAGTGAAAACCAGCCACTGTCCCACCTCGGTGTTTCACGACCCGGAAAAGTCCAGTGTATTTATTTTTGTATTTTGTTCGTCCTTACAACATCAAAGAGAGAAATAATATTACTCTATGGTAAGCCTGCTTCACACACTGCTTACACGAGCTTAAATTTTGTGAATCGGAGTAAAGTTGTGATCTAGTGGATTTTTTTCAACGGGAAATGGTAAATTAGTTGTTCACAACAATATAACTGTCTTACCTTTAGTGGCGATACAGTCGTTGCGAGCAGATCTCGAGCCGAATTGGTCCAAGTCGTGGCTGCAGCAGCGTAGACTGATCTTAAAAATGACTAGATTACGTACAGGTGAGTCTAGCTAAATTATTAAATAATCCAGAAACTAAGTCCACCTATATTGATACACCGCTACGAGTTGGTTATGGGTTGGTGCAGGATCGTATTTGTTGTTAAGAGATTCGATTTAGCGGGAATATTGTATGTTAGAGTAGTTGGGAGATCACAGTATAATCACAACGGGATTTCCAAAAAGAAATGGATTGGTACTGATGAACGGGGACTGTGATGGTTTAAGAAACGGAAGTATTTAGCGCAAGGGGATTTCCAATAACTGGAATAAAGTGCTCGCTCTTGGAGAGATGGAGTTCTCAGCACATCACCCTATTGCGTGAGAGTAGACTCTCGTGTGGACGACCGAGTTGTCACTGCGACGACGCCGGGCTTATTGTCATCGAGATGAGCGGGTACCCGCGTTTATATAGTCATGACCCCCCACCGTCACTACGGCCTCCCTCTCCCGCATGCGGTATCACAGTGTCTGTTTCTAAGCAACCGCGAGGAGGCGGGGCTTCAGTTGAGAACATTCTGCAAGACTCTTATCTATCATTCAAGCAAGATTAGCGAGAGACAAGAGAGTGACCGAGGCTATAGTGGCAGCCACAGAGCACTCATGTTTGAAGGGGTTGGCCTTCTGCACTTACGTCACTACAACCGTAACTTTGCATTACCGATATTGGATCTGTTCACGGGTGTGTTGATGTCACAGAGGTAGACTAGCAGTGGCGTTCCGGCACTTGTGCATTCTCTTGAAGAGCTTCGTGCAGGGACTGTTTCGTCTCAGTCAATAGACGTTAAACCCAAGACAGATTTCTCTAGAACTGCACTCCCAACTTGTCTTGCCACACGGGCTTCCCGCCAGAGGCTAAGCCACTGCTGCAATAATTTAAGAAGCTGCACAAGTGTGACACATCGAACAAACCTAAGGTTTGAGTCATTGCCACGTAAAAAGCCCTTCAGTCATCAATAAATAAATTTTACCGACACTGGCTCCCCTCAAAGCAGAACTCTCCTTCCCTCGGTGCACCAAAAGGATGTAGTGTTCGCATTGGTGTTACGCTTACTAGATAAAAAGTAAATCCTTCAACATATAGTAACCTAATAAATTGAGAGCTCTCCTAAAAGGACTGAAATGTCTTCTGAGACTCTACAATATGTATTATAGGTATTAAGGAATCAAGGTTCTTATATATACGGCACAATGGGAAGAGTGTTTAGTGTTATTAGTTTTATTTCTCATAAGTGATATTGGACGCTACCACCATCTTCTATTAGCACACCCTATACTTGTTGAAATTTTTGCTGATGCTTGAGTTTCCCCTGGTACCGTGAGACCAGAACACTCTAATTAATATTCCAAATAATTCAAGGAGAAAGTATCTTATTTCCAGATCTAATACTTCGTGCAAGTTGTTCCATATTTAGAGCATATAACTTCGTTATTTGATCCTAACCACCAAACGTGAAGTGTTGAAGCATATCTTTATATTAATTCGAACTTTCTCTACAAAAAAAAAAGAAATACTTCTTACTAGTTACAGTCACTCATCAGTGCACTAGAAAATATTTCTTAGTGCCTACCATAGATTAAATTATAAATGTAATAAAACGTTTTTCTTAATAGGCACATGAAGCATCTCATTAGTGTACTAGAAATTACTGCTGACAGATTGTAAAAGAATCGTACTACCCAAAAAGTCAGCATTACAATAATTTATTTATTTATTTAAAACTTACTGGCTTCATATACTGCACTTACTTTCAAAAGTATAGAAAAATTGCTAAATTTTTTGAGCTACTATTGGAGTTGCATGAAGCCGGGATTTTCGAAGCACGAAATAACGCACCTATACTGTTGAGAATTAATGACTTATAATTTTATCTTTATTGTTTTTTAGTCGTCAATGTTTCATTAGAGTTACGCTTCACACCTTCGGAGAAACATATGTTACTATAGCAATTATAACTCAATACTGTCACTCGCGGGCGAACAAATGGCTCTCATGTAATGCAGTAAATTAATTTTGATGATAATCTTTAGGTTACAAGGGCGACGGCATCAGATTCTCTTTTTATCTGCATGCAACTCGCCCTTGCCACCCTCAATTACCTCGTGGCGTTACAGAGAGGCGGACGAATGGTCAGCTACACGTGCTGACGGTCTCTACGATGTGTAACAAATGTATCTCTGAGACATAACGGACGCGTCGTCAATCGGCTGACAAAGCTGGACTTGTTCGTAACATCAGATACGACTGGTATAGCTTCGTGACTTGGAATCATATTGTAGTTGTTAGAAGTTTCCTGATTACGTTTGAGAAAACAAAAAACTTCAGTTTATTCAGTTTATACCCAATTCGCAGTTTATTGGCATTCATCCGAAGTGATCAGATACTGCCCACTATTTATTTGTAAGCATCCGATAAGTGCCTACAAATTTCCGATCCGGATAGAACGATATTGAATCTTCGGAAGTCCTGAGAATAATCAGTAAATTATTAGCTATTGAAACTCGATTCAACCTGCCTAAACAAAAAACCGTCAAGCCAATTGAGTTCGATTTCACTGATCATTTGGTGACGCCTTCAAGAATCTTGCATATTTAATGAGATCTTTACAGTATCACATGACTTACTTAGCTATCCTCAACTTTGAAGAGTCTAGCGATATGGTTCTGCTGTAGCTATAGACCATAAAGACGTTTTCCCCTCTAGATCCACACAGCTCTTTTATTTCCTTACTCCTGCTGCAAATATTTCATTGCAGTCTTCCTCCTCTCTCCTGACTCGAGATCTTCGTGGTTAGCAACCGATAAGTGCCCGCTGGGCTGGTTGCGTGGGGGTTTGTTAACCTCATGGAGTTTCTCCGTTCCTGCGTTGCCAGCCTGGTGTGATTTAATAATAATAATAATAATAGCGTGTCTCCGTACTTAGGTCCTCGTACTTATTTACATTAACAGTCTGTTACCCTGCTTGAAACACCATCTCAGCTGCTAGGGAGGCGTATACTATAGTGCATGCACAAGCAGCAATGCAATTTATTTTTAAATGAATTCAGGGAATTCAGTCACAGTGAGATGACGTATGGCGTGTGCTGTTGCGAAACATTGAAAAAAACGTTGCATTGTCTATAAAGAGCACGCTTATACTAATCTACATATCGCCGTAAAATTTTGAAATCATTAACGTTGTGAAATTCTTAATATTTCTGAGAATTCGTTTTATTGAAATATAGGCATTTGGTTACATCCCTCACAGAATTCTGGGTAACCCCATTAACTAACACCGCAATCAGCTGCCGGGACAGCAAAAAAAAATTGTTAGAAATAAGATGATTCAGGTTGGAGGATTGGTGCGCTGTGTTATATAACATGCGATATATTAACGTGAGGTGCCTTAAAGGCAGACATGTCAGATTATGCAAGAAGAAGTTCATTTAAATTAGTGAAAAATGAATCGTATAAACTCTTGGAATTTTATGAAATCGCTGGTTTCACAATCTTAAGGTACCACTATACCAGCCTTAACCTTTACATTTAAAACCCCTTTGCTCTACGCCAAAATATTCCTCATATTTCAGAAAACTGTTACTTAGAGTGAAACAAAAACCGATACATCGGTAGTTTGAGAAGAGTGCAGAGGGCGCGCAGGTTTGCGTACGTGAGAGATCGGATGCAATACCACAGTATCAGATGAGGCAGGATGGTCACACATGGGGCAGGTATCCGCAGGCGAAGGTTGCAGCGGCCGAATAGCGCTATGCTTGTTACCGGGGGCTCAAGTTTGAGCTAAAATAACCGGACCGTTCTTGGTATAGAGCTATTTTAAAGGGATATACTGTGTGTTGAACAGTGGTATAATGGAAAGCCTTACACGCTTAGTGCACTAAAGCCTTAGATATTTAATGTAACGCTTTAGCGCTCCAAAAGTGTTATAAATGTATTTATTAGTACAACGAGAGAACGCTTTAGTTGATGTATCCAAATGATTTAGAACAGAAAAGAGAAAATTAAGGCTAGAAAAATAGATGTTTGTGTACTACATATATTTAGTACGGAAAAGAAAGTAAAATATTTCAAATTTACAGTTGAGCAATATTTAACAAGCAGAAATATGCCTATAAAACAGCCTCGTTTGGTTTTCTATTTTTCTTCTTAGCTCTTGAAATCAGCAGGTCATATTCTGAAAGTGAAGCAACTCACTACAACTACCTTGAGTTTACACTGGCTAAAATATTATTTCAAACATAAATGAATAATTCAAAAACCAGTAATGAAAAGACCAACAGGTGAAGGTATCGTAGCGTCATTATCGTCATGATATTTCGAGCAGGCATAATGAAGGATATCTCCCGTAATACCACTAAAATGGTTTTCTACACAGAAGGCGCTTATGATAGGTACACACCAGACCATACAGCACAAGGCAGTATTGATTGTGTTCCTTATAGTTTTGTGCAATAATTTACCTATTTATTTGCTTGTTTATTCGTATATTTATTTGTAATTTATTTTGTAAACAAATTTTTATGTAGTTATGCATATATTGATATTGACGAGCATTTATTGATTCGTTTCTATGTATTTATTCTACGCTTTCTATTAGCTTTCATATATTCATTTATTACTTCATGACATGTGTTTGTAAATACAGTAATAAATGAAGATAAAGTTAATGTGTTATATATAATAGAATTAAATTGTCACTCCTTCAAAAATATCTGCACCTGCCGCCACAGTCCTGAAGCTCCTTAGGGATGCCGCCGCGCCGCACGCTCCCTATGACTGTTATCAAGTCTACCAATCTCCTACCATCGTCTCGTCTGGAGCGTGTTGGTAGTCATTCAAGTCGCATCCCAGAAGCGCAGCTTTCTGACTACATTTTAATTTGTTTCGTTACCTAAAGATAGCCATAGTAATCCAGTGGCTAAAATTAGTATTGCTTTCATAGCTCCATGAGAATAGCGATGGATCACTCATCAATATAATACGGTAGCACGTTGATGAAATTTTGATGAAAGAAGGGCATTTGCTGCTGTAGGCAATAAATACCTATATATTATTTGCCCTTCTATCATTGAACGAACTATGGCAGTTCCCTTTAATTTGAATCAGTTCACCCTGTATCGGGGCCCGGTAAGGGTGCCGGATCTCCTTTTTCCTAGAATAGGTGTACGTGCGTGTCATTGAAACTCCCCATATCGACCGCTCCGAGAACATTCGAACCACTGCAGCCACCAGGCCGCCGTGCTCTTCACCACATCCGCAATGGCCCGGGGCTGTATCTAAGCACGTGATCCGTAAGTGTGTTCGCTGTGACCTTTCTTACAAGATTTTCAATGTTAAAACGATGGAAGCACAGTGCATCGTAACTCACAAAGGCTCTCGTTGTAGCCCTCCCGATAATACAACAACGCAGCTGTGACGGCGCACAATCAGCCATAGAGTCCTAAGTTCACGTGAGCTGAACGTGATAAGCTACAAACAGATGGTTCTAGATGCCAGCTGTGCTGTGGGATCAGTGATGCTGCAGCAGCATACATGCATCATATCTCTTTACCCTCTGCCTGTACGGTATAGAGCTCTCCTCCGCCCTATATTATTTTCTTCCCTAGACTGATGCAATCACATGTTCTGAATTTTCTCCGCAAAACTGATGCAACGTCAGTTATCCTCGGGAATTTTTTCGACTTTGTTAAAAAAAAAGTAAGTTGATTATGCGTTTTTTTTACGAAAACTAATTTACTTGCGCAACCTTCTCTTTCGTCTCCGTTAAGATGACACAGATCTGTTCGTTGCATAACTTTTATCGTCTCCGTTAACCTGATCTTACTTAATACATCTGCTCGTACTGTTTATTTCGTTGCTATCGCCACAGACAACTCAAAAACATACCTCTATGGATCCTTTAATTATATGTAGAGATGTGTTATCGTCCAACAGAAAACAGTCGTGTAGAAATATGTGGCATTGAGTGAGAGAGCTAATGAGGCAGGTGTGGCGGTCCCGCCAATTATCGCTGCTAAGAAATGAACGTAATTCTAATGAAAGTTTATAAACTTCGGAACGTCTTTATAGGATTTTGCACTCTTATATGCCTACTTTGTTTTTGTAGTATTTCGTCTTTTTTTTTTGTTAACTGTTCTTTGAAATTTTTGCTCATTTTATTCAGGAGTCTACACCACCGTTGTTTTTCTTTCTTGGCACTGTAGCATATACTGTACTGTTCTTAATAATAAATACATACTAGACTAGGAGTAACATTAATATTAATAGTAATATACATTAGCAATAACAATTTTACTGCAACTGCACAGTGCAATTACTCCTCCAATTTACTTTATAAAATTCAAAGTCTTGACTGCTTTCAGGTTCTCGCTTGCTAAAGCTGCTAAAGATTGTTAGCGGCCAATTTTCTGCCCGATTACAGCTGAATTTGACCAGCTCATTAAGTAGCTGTCACTGGAAGACATGACGAGGACACGCTGAATGCCACCTGCGGACGATAGCTAATTTATATATTTTTTAGTTAAATGCACCTAATTTCGCATTGCAGCTCATCACCAAGCTGCCTGGTACAGAGATAGCCGAGTTCTGTACAGAGATCTACTGAGGCACATCGTAATAACGACCAGTTGGCATTACTCCTTCAGCTTACCATGACATTTCCGCAACATGAAAAACGCTAACCTCAACCCGAAACATTGTTGCTGTAAGTGGTTTCAATATACAAAGAAATCTCTAGGTTATCTTACGTACGTATCGACGAAACATGTTTTTTTTTAAGGACTATAGCAGTTTATTGTAGTGTTGTTCCCCGTACTAAATAAAATACACATGGCTGCCTGTATTTGCTTCACAAGGGAAGCTGATTCCGATTTAGTTATTTGGTAAACTAACTAGAGAGTTCTTTGCGTGTTGTACATATATCTAGTACATTGAACCATATTCTTTAGTCCTCCCGACCAGATGTTTTTGGTGAAACGTTTGGTTACATTAACTAGATATTTCTCATTGAGCAATCGTCGAGTGTAACCTTCGAGTTGCGATTGCGCCACGATCATTTTGGATGACTGATGACACGGCTGTAACTCACGTTATCTTGCAAGGTTGTGATTACAACGCGCTTTGGGTATAATTTACTAAAGTTCTGTCAACGAAATGGTTTAGGGCCCGCAAACGCTCTGTGATAGAATGTTTGCTATTTTTACCAGATACAATAAAACTACTAGTTGTCATTACGTTACAAAAGTGATTAACACGCAAAGTTCATAATTTCATGCTTGTTTCATAGAGTATACATGTATTGCATTCATTGTGCTTGTTCCCGTCTAAGCAATTAGGTGTATAAAAAATGTAAAATATTTTGTATTAGTTGTTTTAGGTATTATACATTTGCTGAAAGTGTTTGTTATTGGAATATGCTTGCCTTTCTACACTAATACTGTATATATCATACTACATCTGTTAAGTATGCTTAAGAACACTCAAGTGTAGTGACTTATTGTAAAATTTACTTGATGCTGAACTTTCCGCGGACCATTTTACCTGCGCTTCTGCTGAACAGTTTAAAGAATTCATAAAAATCAAATACTTTTCCAGTTTTTGTTATCCAGTTTTGTTATAAGTCCACATATACAGTTTGAGGACTTCTTCTTATTATTATTGTTATTAAGAACTAGTAAAAAACCTCATTTCTTGACAAAGAAAGCTCCAGCTGATACCAAATAAAGAGTGATGTACTATTCACTGCACATTGGTAGGAGTGTGGATGGCATTCAGCACTAGCGGATACCACTTTCTTTTGTTGCCCAAGTACCCTTTATTGTCATTTTCTAGTACCATAAGCAGAGCTCTCATTCTACACCGGTATTCATAAGGGAAAGGTAGAATTAGAACTGTCATTGCAGAGGTGCATTATGTATTACCCAGAGTATTTGCTGTAGATTTTATTTTCTAAAAGCTTTTGCGGTTTTTATTTTGCAATAGTTTTTCAAATTTAATGTAGCTGAGGTTTTTTACGTTTTGCGGATGCACCTCATTTTGTTCATGTGATACACTGTGTATAATGTTATTATCAGCCCAAAACTATACCTCAGTGGCAGTGGAGAGATGCAGGAATTTGTCCGTGTTTCTATTTATAGCGTCACCTTAAAGACGACGTTTCGGATTCTAGGTTTAAAAGTTGGCCGAGAAATTGCCGCGATCTGAATGGCTCTGGGACTACTAAAACCGCTAGCCGCCTGGTGACACTTCCATTATACTGAACTGACATACAGAGTATGATAACAATAGTAATATTGATATAACAAAGCGTACGTCTATCGTACTGAACAGCATTTGTCTGTTCTAAGTGTTCTTATATTACTGCAGATCATCGATGTACTACGACCTAGTTGATGAGCCATACGAAGAATTTGAAACGCTTATGCAGTAGTTCTCATATTCCTATAGCTTACCAATTAAGAAAGACTTGAGGCACAGACTGCAATATATTATAGGATGATTACCGGCAATCCTATTAGTGTCATTAATGTAATAATGCTGTTTCTTCAAAAAATAACCCCAACTTTTTAATGTTTTTCGTATGTGCATGTTCCATAAAAAACGGACCTACTTGGCTAATTCTAATATTCCCAGTACATAATAAGATAATCTAAGCCCAATAGACTTGACATATTCGGTACTTCAGACTGGTGCTTTGATTTTGTCTCAATAGATCAAATTTCAGGTGTTGAACCTGACAAGATTATCCCAGGTGCCTAGGAAAATCCATTCTTAATTGCTCCTTAAAATGAAGTTCTCAGCGGTATTCAGCGCAGTCAGGTTACTTCTAGCTCATGAAACACTACCTAGAGCGACAATTCCAGTGCTTCTCTCTGGAATTCTTAACAAATCAAACCGATTTTGCTTACTTTAACTTCTCCTGGATCTGCCAAAAGTGGTGCCTTATTTTTCAATGTTATGTAGAACTCCAAAAAAAATAACCTTTTCTTGCTCCTGTTAACACTATGCACATGCACAAACACTTCCATTCAAAGCCGAACCAATCGACTTCAATAACTGTAAGTCCATCCTGTCTCTATAGATTACAAAGCGGTAAAGTTGACATTCTCAGCTCCATGTAACATTTTTTATATATGTACGTTTCATGAGCAGTCAAACCACTTAATTTAAATTTCCCCAAATATGATACACAATATCCTACTAGGATACAAAATCAGTAAAGATGACATTTTCATTCCACATAACCCCTTTATTTGTGTATGTTCCTTGTGAACCCCAACAATTCGCCTTAATGTTCCCAAGTACGTAATATCCTAATAGCACTCAGCACTAGCAAAGATGACAGTTTCATTACCCTGAACATCAACAGATCATCGCTGCTTTTGCACGCTATCTAAAGTGACGCGTTGTGCTTCTTTCCTTCCTTCGCCAGGGTCAGGATTTCCTTAAAGAGAAGTTAACCCTTCTGCTGTTGATCCTACTGTCCCCAAACAGCTCTTATTGAGTCGTTTAGAATGTCAAAAAGATTCGGAGTACGACAACTGCCAAGGAAAAGGTTCCTTATCAGAGTTCTTGTCCAGGCTATCTTGCGCATGCCATTATGCTTGCTTCTACATGCCGCTCGCTGTTTTCTTCCATTCAGTCTCTATAATATCTGTCTCTGCCAAACTATCTCTTCTTCACTTTGGGTTTGTTCTGGAGCACAGAACTGGTCCCAGCTGTATATAAAATAGTAATAATTGGGTCTTTTGAATATCACAAAAGACAGGTGGTGAGTAGAAGGTAGTAAAAGCTACTCAAGCAGGTCTCGGTGAAACCCAACATGGCGCTGTATCCAGCCGGAAGGCAATGGCATAACGCCCTTCTTGAGCATGCAGACGGGCAGTAACGGGGGGCGTTACTTAGAGTTGTTGTAGTGCGACAGCGGACTCTGCAGC
>LQNS02278187.1:19782011-19794169 GCA_001587735.2 Parhyale hawaiensis
GGTAATGATTGCGCCGGCTGTGGTTTGTTTACATTGCATTTGTTTCGAGACGTTTCGTGAACTTTCTAGAATAATTTCCAAACTAATTTATTCAAATTATACTATTAAATATCAAAGATTCAACATCATATTTATTTTGGTCAAATACTTCTGTCCCTCATTACTTTTACTTGTGTTAAATTATCTTGTTATAAGTGCACATTTCACTGTTCTGTTTAAATATTCTATAATATGTATTTTATATAAACTTCCTGTATTAATTATCCTAAAGCAGACCCTGAATTTTTAAAAATACATAAAAAATAGAGTTGTGCAAATACTTATGTCTAGGCACTGTATGTAGAACAGCAGTGTGGCTTTAGTGCATATACAATTTCATGAAGAGCAATGTGTGTTTGTTTGTTTGTTTTCTTGTTTATGTGTTCACTTATTTGTCTACTAGTGTACCCGGCCGTGAGAAATGACGGCGAAGAACTCATGACGCTATTATTCCTTTTCTGCAACTTAGTTATTGTATAAAACTGTGCACTTGAAAGAATTATCATGGGAGATGAGCATTTTCTGTCAAGACGCACAACGCCTCTTGTCCTTCAGTGACACACAGAAAAACTCATTACTAATAGGAGACAGTCAAGCGTCAGAAAATTCATTACTTATAGCAGTAAGTCAAGCGTCACTCAAGATATTAAGTTCGACTCGGTATCATGGATATGCATCATCATAACATATGAATTCAAACTTTTAGCCCAAGTGAAACACAAAGCCTATTTCATCAATGAATGAAATCAGTTCGAAAAATAACAGATGCAGCGAAATTTTCAGGGGGAGGGAAGTAAGAATAAGGATGCACGATGCGAAAGAGAAACTGTACATATATCTTCGGTGCTTCGGTTTCAACGTTGGCAAAGCAAGAAGTGTATCCAAATATGAACTAACCGTTTGCTTTTGCCATCGTCTGCAACCTGGACAAATATCTTCCGTATAGTTCATATCAGAGCTTGATAGGATGGCCAGAATCTCCAACCTTGCCTAATTTTCTCTTATCTCTTTTCTTCAAGGGCGGCAGAAAGCCGATAAGTTAATAATCAAGTAAATACGTATCAGTTTTCATTATGTTGTAGATTTATTTATCTGCTTATCTGTTTATTTTCTGCCACGCTTTAAGGAAACATAATTTTAATTTATAAGCAAAAACTAGGTCAGGTTATAGAATGAAGCGATGCTCTCACGCTCTATAAAAACACACCGTTTCTTGAAATACCATGAGACCCATTTGTATTCATGCTCAATAGTTTGAAAGCTTGGGGCCTCATAAACAAAAAACCAGGAAGACTTCGACTGGCAATCATAAATTTGGTCTTACTGGCATTCAGCTTCATACTCCAGGCCGAGCAAGTGCACTAATGCGCGACAGGTACTTATTCAGAGACTGGGGGTGATAACATTACTGATGCCGAGGGTAGGCATCACTGCTATCAAAGTAGAATCGTCAGCATAGTTGAGCACCGTGTTCTCTAGCAAAGAGAGTAGCATGTCACTAGCATACAGAACAAACAGCAGCGGGCCAAGTACGTTACCCTGAGGGATCCCAGACTTCATCGCGACTGAGGCACTCAAAAAACCAACCATTAACACACACACACTCTGCGTTCGCCCTGAAACAATATCACGAATGATTGACAGAACCCTACCAACCCACACCAAACGACTCCAACTTGTACAATAGACCCCTGTGGTTGACCCTGTCAAACGCCGCGTTAAAGTCCGACTGTACAAGGCGTGCTTCAGACCTACAATCCAGTGCAGACTGTAAATGGTGTGACACCGACAGCAATGCGTCGCAACAACTCAAACCAGTTCTGTACGCGACCTGACCAGCAGGCAACAAGCCCGTAGCCTCAGCAAAACGACAAAGCTTACAAGTCACCAATTTCTAGAATACATTTGACACTATGGGCGTCAGCATGATACAATAATTAATTGTCTAATGTTATTAATCAATTATTTATAAGATTGTAAGTTACTTTTAGGCTGTGTTGCGCTGCTAGGCATTCAAGTTTCTAGTGCATCAGTATTTAGGAAATCAGTAGTAGAGAGTAAGGTAGCGAGATGGACACTTTTGACCTTTCACCGTCGCGACCTTGCGCGTGACCTTGACCTTCCGGTTTAGGACGGCCAATGCACTTTCGGTGTAGCGGGGGTTCGGGGGGCGCGAACCGAAAGTGGGCGGGGCCTGGGAAACCGGAAGCAGGTGGGGTCCAGAGGTCAAAGGTAAAAAGTGTCCATCTCGCTACCTTACTCTCTACTATCCGTAAGTGAAGTTCCATTGTTCAAATTCATTGCAATTCAAAGAGAGAGTGAGTTGTGTTTTTACTAGAGCTTCCTAAGCCCCTCTGATGCAATATGTCTTCCATTTGTATCATAGATACTGTTTCTACTTTTCACAACAATAATGATGTTGATACAGCTAATAAAAGAATGTTGTTAATAAATAAATTTTACGACATATATACCAGCGTTTGCTGAACGATGTGCAAAATTTGAGCGATGTACCAATGTTTCGATCAAATATGTATTTTACACTTAAAACGATACTTTTTTCCATACGTAACTTAAAATCAGCCTTCTTGCGCTTTTCGATCTGTGAATGTGCATATATTTTGATCTCTCTTTGTGAAGTTATTAATCTCCATCACTCAGATTATCTTTGCGGTTTCGAAATATCTTGATTCTGTTCTAGATAAATGATTTAAGTGTAGTTTTGATTTTCATTTAACGCCCATGGAAGACCTCTAATGTCCTAGTTTTAGTTATGAGTACCTAGTTTATTTATCCTTTGTTCATTTTATATATTTTGTTTTTATTATATGCCTATATTTTTATCTTTGTAGTATTATTTTCGAAGGTCACTCGCTTCCCATGGCATCGCGTATTTAAAAAAAATATAAATTTATATATATGAACATTTCTTGTTTTATAACACGCCTTAACAGGGTAAACACGTACATTGTTTTGTAAATTTGTTAAAAAGTTACTGCCCTTTGACGGGGATGGCTCAATTTAATACGTGGGCCTCAATATAGAGTTTCTTTTGGGTTTCAGTGAATAATCTCTACTAGTGAAAGTCACGATGGTCGCGTTCGGTGACAATTTCTCGAGATTCAAACGCGAATAATGTCTTGGGATAGCGTGTAAACGTGGCGGAAATTACCAGTATTCTGAGTTAGCGTTTAATATCGAAGACTAAGGGATGCAACTTGGAGCTTCCAGTGGCTTACTGAGGCTCTGCTGAGTAGGGAAGCTGCGTAAAAACTGCGTAATGGAATCTCCTGTTGTTTTCCGAAAGCAAACAGGGGTCCACAAAATGCTGGCTTTGTTTTTGAAACTACCAGACTCTGAAGTTCGAAAGTGTATCGAGAACACTCGGAGGGAAAAACAGGACTTCAATTGAACGAAGTATTGTTGAGAATGAAGGAAATTTTGAGAGTTACAGCTGAAGTGCATTAGAGAACACTGAAGAGAGCTTAAATATATACAAATATTCAGTAATAGGTTTACTGTCCTCGTGAAGCTTTCGCACTAGCAGCTGTTGGTTTATCAGAAAGTTAAATACCTAATCATGAAGAACAACCCCGCACCGAAGAACGACTATCTATACAAAGACATTGATGTTCTCTACAGCTTTTCATATTCCAAAGAATATATATATATTTGCAGTGAAAATAGTATCCCGATGAAACAATACAATAGATTAATGCATACGCTTCTTATACTGCAAGTTTAACATATAAAGGGTGTTTTTTTAAGAACGATAGGACTTCAATATAGGAAAAATAATACAATAAAGCAAATTTTTTCCGAAAATTTATTTAAATCTGAAAGTTTTATGCATTACATTAACATTTGAAGATTATCTGGGACATATGGCCGCCACTGCTGTTCTTAACAAACCGAATTCTGGATGTCCAATTATGGGCCACTTTTTCCAGTATTTCTGGACGAATGTCACGAATAACGCGCTCAGTATTGGCCTCCAAGGCATCAATTGTCGCTGGTTTATCAGCGTAGACCTTTGACTTCACATAGCCCCACAAGACAAAGTCAAAAGGTGTCAAATCGCAAGACCTTGGAAGCCGATTGACAGGACCATTTCTTGAGATGAGTTTGTCATCAAACTTTGTTTTCAACAAGTCTATGGTTGCCTTAGCTGTATGGCAGGTTGCACCATCCTGTTGAAACCACATCTCATGAGGATCAATGTTCTCCATGTTCTCAAAGAAAAAGTCATTTATCATGGTTCAATAACGATCTCCATTGACCGTAACACGAACTCCATCCTCATTTTTAAAAAAACAAGGTCCAATAATGCCAGCAGCATGCAAGCCGCACCAAACGATACATTTTTCTGGATTTAAAGGAGTCTGTAGGAACTGCTGTGGATTCCAAATTCATTTAAAATGTAAATGTAATGTATTAAGCTTTCAAATAACGGTATATTTTTTTTTTATCCAATGTGCCTTATTGAATTACTTATTTCAATTTCAAGTTCTATCGTTCTTAAAAAAACACCCTATATATGTTTCCTACCTCCCAGTGTATTTGATAGAGAAATTGAATAAATCTACTTTTGAAGCTGCTTCAAGCACGTCCGTCAGTATACCGTAGTGACGTACATAGAAAAGCACTGAAGTTAAAGTAACCTTCCGTTCCCTACCATAGCCCACGCATCAATTCCTTCACTCGGCTAGCGAGAGGCAACGTCCGTCACGTCCAAACGAGATTTGCCAAGCCCTAGCGTTCGGCATTAATTGATTTAAGGTCAATTTAACCTCGCTAGCACAGTTAATAAAGGAGCACAATGGGGTTATTTTCAGCACCGTTACGACAAGGGAAAAAAGCTATAGTCTACTGTACTTCGGTAAGTCAACGACGAGTGGAAACCTCACGGTAATGCTTTTCGACAGCTGATTTTGCTTTGGCTTCCATTTGATGGAATGTTGTACCGTCTGCGAACATCAAGTCTTTTGATTAAAGTGTAGTGAACTGATAAAATTTCGCGAAACAATTTACTCTGAGCACTAGAGCTATTCGTGAACTGTCGAATTAGTGTAAAGCTATAAGAGAGACCATTTTACCTACCGATGGCTAGATGTAAACTGCACAGAGTGTCGTCTTCTTCTTTTTCCTGCCCCCTTAAATAGATACAAGCAGCAGCTTATCCAATTTGTCAATTACCATTTCTTGTCTCGATTCTTACTCTTCAGTTATTCCTGATTGCCTGTGCAATCACTCTTTTTACCTGCTCACGGGATGTCGCTGGCTATTGTACTTTGAGAATTGTACGTTAACGCAACCTACAGTATCCGCTCGGCCATGGACAAGACCCAAGACCCGCGGCAAAAAAGCATTCTCTGTGCCCATTGAAGGCAGGAAATACTTTTAAAAACCATTTGAAAATGAGTAAAGAGTACACTGCTTTTGGTTGCTAACATCACTCTTGTAGGTTTATGTGGTCAATCGTACAGGATTTTATTGCAAAAGTTACTGTTGGATTTTTCTTATCCATTAGCACTGGGTTTAGTTAGAAAAGTTTCTCTTGAAGGATTCTTGTCTCCAAGAGAGCTAGGTGTGTTTACAAAGTTTGCTCTTTGAAGTTCTTGTTCCAAGAACGCTGGACTGGCTTGTAAAAAAATTGCTCCTGTTGATTCTTACATATAAAAGAACTGAGGGTTGTAAAAGTATTGTTATAGGGTTTTGTGGCCGAAAGCCTCGGGTTTTCTTGGGAAAAAAAATCCATTTTTGACAGCGGCCCGAACAAATGCTACCTCTCGTGTACTCGAATCAAAGTCTATGCACTCAAGTTTTAGATCCTACAGATAGGCAGGTGTATTCTCCGGTACTTTGTTATAACGAGGCAATATTGTGAAGGTAAATAATACAAAATACCAATGGAAACTAAGTTCAAGGTAAGCCTTCCATATTTCGGCATAAATCGTTGTCAGACTTCGTGTAAGTCGCATTGAACTTTATGATATTTAGTTAATAACTTCTCATGGGATAGAAAGTTATTAGGTAATACCAAATTATTACAAATATTTAAATACTGTAAGCAGTCTAGTTCCCAATATAACAGTATATTGTATCATTCACGAGTTTGGCCAAGGGAATGTATATTGACGAATACCTTTGGCCAACTGGACAAATATTGTATTCGTACTTACTTTCTAGTCTCACTATTGGCAACTCAGGAAGATGAATGACAAAGCTTTACCGACGTGGCAATGGCTCTGTCCAGCGGTTTTAATTCGTAATATTGGAGACAAAGCAGAGGGAGAGGAGAGATGCAACATACCCTCCGTAACGGAATCACTGCCGTTACCAAGTATAGTTGTAATCTGGTGGTTGTATCACTTCAAAAAACAATAATCCACTGTAAACAATATAATAGCTGACACAAAAAACTGTACCAGCTACTAAAAGTTACACAAAATCTACATTCGTAGCATTTAAATAGCTTTCAAAAGCAATGTTTTTTTTTTATACTAAAGACCCATACTGATGAATTGTGTCCCCCTCCTGGACAGTACTTGTCACATTTAACTTTCGTTCGGAAACGAAACTTTCTGACATTAGAAACGCAAACTAACAAAAATAATATGGTAGTGAATTCTATCGAGTATATAGTGAATGTTTGTATCATTCAATGATCCCATCTAGAGGATATCACTTAGCATCCGAATTAATTTTATCAACAAAAAGAAGAGTGATAAACGATTTTGAGAAATATTGAATTGACCAAAGTGATTGTCTGCCTTAATTACCGAAAACGAAACACTTGAAAATGAAATCGGTCTTGCCGGGGATGCATAAAGGAAACGAAATGGTTGAAACTAGTTGTTTATTAGTACTCTTAGTTTAATTTGAACAAAAAGCAAGCAAAATCTTTCACTTACCAAATAGTTGGCGTAAGGGGTTGAAGATGATATTCAATAATGTTTTTTAGTGTCTTTTCAGTACAATTTTTAAGTAATTTTTACACAGTATTATGATACTAAAACAATTATCTCGATAAGCTGTATTTCTGTTGTGTTTATCTCCATATACCAGCCGAGCAACGCCTTCCAAATAACTATAAAATTGATCAATGATTTTTCCGGCTTCATTTTGTATTCAACTACTTATATATATATATATATATATATTTAGAACATGCGGGAATAATTGTCTAAACGGAATTTCGACTTACATTTGAGTTGTTGTTGTTGTTGTTGCCGTTTAATTTCGCTTTCATTGTTTTCTGTAGATTAACAATATTTAAATAGATGTCAGCTGCTATATTGAATCTATACATATATATTATGTTCTTTGCTAGCAAGACAATATGTTTCTAAACGCGACTATCACTAAAGCGCTTTACTTTGTGCCCTGTTATATCTGTCTAAGCCTGTCACAATTTGTGCAAGAACTCAAACGTTGCTAACTGTGCAGTGAACTGCCTGCCATCCATTCAGCGAAAGTCATGGACTAAAAGTAACTAAATTGTTATAATACAGTTGGGCTTGTTTGCTTCATCAAGCTTCATTGTGACGACTTCATCCAATTAGCTCTGCCTTCACCTGAACTTTCATCCTAAGCTTTGGATTCTCAACTTTAGATCGAGTTTTCTTAATCATAAACTAATTGCACTCAAACGTAATCAGCTAATGATTAACAAACTGATTCAAAATGACGAATATAAGGCTCAAAATACGTTTGGGGCCCATTATGGCTAATCAGATTACAGTGTTTTGACGTTGTAGCTTAACATTGTTACAGACCACCAGCAAGATAACATAGCGCAAAAAATTAACTACTTTCTAGAGTAAAACCTCTTAACCTTATGATGCGTCCAGACTCCTTCTGGATTGTCCAGTGTCGTCCCATACCTCCTTCAAGAGCCGTAACATCGCTACCCATGGGCAAGGAATGTGGTACCGCATCAGGTATAACTTTAAAACAATATTTAGCCTGTACTTCTTTTACCACTGTACCTCGTTTCAATAAAATTCTTATTCTTATCTTATTCCTGATATTAGTTGTGAGTATGACAAATTGATAATTTCGGGTTTCCCAGAAATAATGCCAATTGCCTCTTTTGTTTAATTGTACGAATAGTCATTACCATTCGTTATATTATTTGTCGGTATGATTTTCCAGTATAGTGGCAAATTGAAAAATTCCATTGTACACAAATCAAATCTCGTTCTCTCACATATGATTCCTGCCTTTCAAAAGTATGGAAATCCACGGTTAAGATTTCCTGTTCGAGGACTACATAGGGACTATAAAAAATCCCACATTTTTCAAAATACTTCAAATTTCCTTAGGCAAGATTGTGCATCCATGCAATAAAATCTTATCTATCTACACTATATTGGTTATAATATTATAAACCATACCACGCAGTCGATCCTGTCCGCTCTCAAACTATCTGCCTCACTCATCACAAATTTGAAAGCGAAAGCACTGAAAAATGGCCCAACAACACAGTTTTATGGGAAATTGCACAATACATTATAAGAGAAAGAAGGTCATAAGTAAACGTATGCATAGGAAGCTAAAGTGGCATCGATTAGCCCAGCGGCGGCGATAAGCTAAGCTTATGAGTTTTAGTTTAAACGGAACTTCTATCGAGAGCATTGCATTATATCCCCCTGATTGAATCTAGTTTCAGGAGTTAAACCTAAATCGATTACTCTTGAAGCTATACCGTAATTTGAATCCTTTGCCACAATTAGAAATTTTTGGCTGTCTCAAACGCCATCGGGAGACGACTACGTACGAAGTATCTGTAACACGATCCAACGTGACGAAGCCAACGCTACTGTCTGAAGTTCCGTTCAAGTTACAGCTCATGAGCTTGCTGTCGCCGTTCCTGCCAACACCACTTTAAATCTCACAATAAATTAAGCCAAGTAAGTGAAGACTGTGACTCTTGTGTAATCGTAACATCAGATTTATTACCAGTGACGTAACAGCAAATGTATGGGACAATACTGCAAAAGCCTGATTAACTTTGGAATCTTCAACCTGTCTGAAGGAGTTTTTATTTTATTTTTTATCCATCTGCACGATCGTTACAGTGGTACAACACAATAATTATCGTTTTTAAATGGGTGCTAGAAAATTACAACTCACATTTAATAGCTAATCAGAGTTAGAGAAACACTTTAGTGTACTAGTAGCACATTTGACGCGTACCTAATGACGTTATTCATACGGGAAGATTAAAATTGAATATATGTTGAAGATTTAACGACGCCAAATACAATGCGCTCGCTATTGGTGAGCCTCATTTGACTCTGACGTCACTGTTCCGGCAGAAACTCTCGCAATGATGAAATATTCTTCTTTGAGTGCCACTTGATAATCCGCTCTGCAATTATGGAGTGCTGCTTTGTGTGTCACGTATTTTCCGCTGCGATTTGCACCTGAATTATTCAGTTGTTTCATCAGCGGCTGCAAAGAATCTCAGAAACCCAATTCAATCTGTTAATTACGATCTTCACACAATAATTTTAGGTCAATACCAGGGCATTCGCCATATTGCAGCTCCGTCGCTCTATACAAAAGCGAACTATTAACAAATTGAAGTCATGTCGTGCAACAGAAGCTTTTAACTGTAGTACAGTTGCTTTGCTGTATAGAAGTTGTGGTCTATGCAGCCTAGAGAGCAGAAGATATTCTAGGAAAGCTGTACATAGGCGCTGCGTACTCACTGAACCGATGAATAGTATGTGAATCGAGGCATGGAGTTCAGTTTATGAGGCTGTCATTCGTATCTGTAAAATGCAATGATACAAGAATTGTCGTGAAATTTAGCTCACACAGATCAGTATACACATTCAAGAAAAATAATCATACTTATCAGTTTATTCACCATTTAGTTTACGTTCGCATCTGTTATGGTTTTCGGAACTTCTCTCGCTTAGTGCCCGCCCTGCTTCTGTCGTGTTTCGTACTTCTTCTCTTCATTACGCTTTTGTTCTCTAATTTACTGGATATTCAATATACTGAATGTCTACATTTCCCTCTGTTTGGGTCGTGGCGAACGCTGTGTTTATCGGTCCAATACTCTCTACTTCCTGTCAAACTTACGTAGAATTTACATTGATCAAGTATTTAAGAAATTGTGTTTCTATTACATAGAGGATGTGTCCCTAAATAGTCATGCCTAGGTCGAAAAATGTGTACTGTATTTATATTCTTCCGTAAGTGTTGGGCAACGCAAGAAGGAGGACGGTCATGCTTACCCCGTATTCTACGCTCACGTCTTTTGAGATTTCGCACTGAAGATCAAGATCGTTTATACCAGAGCTATCGCATCACCAGCACGAACACATACAGGGAAATCTCCACAAATTCTCATTTGCACTTCTTCACTGTGCTTGCAAACAGAGATATCTCTTAGTTGACGCAATCAATGCTTCAACCAAATACATTTCGTTGAGAGAACCAAATAAGTTACTTCTTAGTGCTAAATATAGTTCACAATGAAAACTCTCTCTCTCTCTCTACTATGTAGTTATTGTATCAACAATTCAAACTGGAAACCTTTTACTTGCGGTCCTGGAAGATCCACTAATATTTCTTGTAGATTACAGTCGCCATTGGAGCTTAGAGGTAAATATGATTGGTTGAATTTTCAGCAGCTTCGTGCAAAAAAAAAGTGCAAGCTAGAGTACCAACAAATAATTTTTCCCTCCTATTTTAGTACGACAAGCGAGTACTCAAGTTACAGAGCCTGAGCTGGAAGTACCCTCCACTTGCTAAGTCTCATTCAATCTAGTTCTTCCTTGCCCAATACTCCAGTACATAGAATATTTTTGTTGGATTCATTTTGGCAAAACTAGTGTAGCATTTCCGCGATGTTGTCCTCAAAGCATGACAATACTTAGGTTTATTTCTACAGACAGCTTATCACGACAGTCAAATGAACGTATTCTTTTAACTTTGATTCTGAATATTTCTGAACATTGGCCGCGGGACGGTAGAAGCTTACTCTGTTTAAAGGTCATGTTGATAATTCTTAAATTTTATCAAGTGCGCAGTAATTTACACCAGTAACGTATGTATCAGGTTGGTGCGAAAGTAATGTCCGGTTAAAATAAATACATATATATATATAAATAAAGCAAAAAAGTTTGGGTTGGCGTACCACGGTGGAATTGGGCTACATTTAGGTGTTCTGTAAGTTCCTTAGTGGCAATGGTAGGATCTCTAAAACAAAAGCTTTCAATAATGCGGAATCACATTGTATTCTCTCTTTACTTTTCTCTTTTTAATTTTCTTTCAAAGCTAAATCAGTCACCACTTTGGAAGCGAGAAAACCACCTCCAACAACTTCTTCCATTTACTACGTCATCTTCATAATTGATCTGATTAGATTTTGCTACAATTAACACCTTCATGAAATTCGTCGAGTAAACCTTCTGTTATCTGACCATTAAATGGGACAAATATGGGGTTGAAGTTTTTCAAAGTAATGTTCAAACGTTCAATAATCTCAAAGAAAATGATACAAATTACACACAGAGTTGATTTATATCTACAAGAACAGGTTAAAAAATTAAGAAATTTGATCTGAAAACTTGAACTTTAATTCGGACAATACTTTTGCACCAACCTGATATCATGGCACGCTTTTTGAATTATGACTGCCCTGTTGTAGCTCGACCTTTCTTTGGCACCGCTCCTTTTAAATGAAAGTCCACTTTGTATGTATGCTGACAATGTATTCTTTCAAGTGATCATCTGAATTCTGTTGAAGTTTCTTGACGAAATATTGTATAGCCAAGATAGGATCCCCAATTGGATGCTTCCATTTTAATAATCGACTTTTCTATGAGTTTACCTGCAGTAATTGAACTTTCTTGGCTAAACGCCTCCTAGTCAAGAATCCACGAATACAAGCCTGAATAATCACAATAGACTCTTCCAAGCGTTTATCAATCTTGGATTCCACTTTCTTGGCCAAACGCCTCCTAGTCAAGAATCCACGAATACAAGCCTGAATAATCACAATAGACTCTTCCAAGCGTTTATCAATCTTGGATTCCACTTTCTTGGCTAAACGCCTCCTAGTCAAGAATCCACGAATACAAGCCTGAATAATCACA
>LQNS02278187.1:19794228-19815599 GCA_001587735.2 Parhyale hawaiensis
AAGCCTGAATAATCACAATAGATTCTTCCAAGCGTTTATCAATCTTGGATTCCACTTTCTTGGCTAAACGCCTCCTAGTCAAGAATCCACGAATACAAGCCTGAATAATCACAATAGATTCTTCCAAGCGTTTATCAATCGTGGATTCCACTTTCTTGGCTAAACGCCTCCTAGTCAAGAATCCACGAATACAAGCCTGAATTATCACAATAGATTCTTCCAAGCGTTTATCAATCCTGAATTCCACTCTCTTGGCTAAACGCCTCCTAGTCAAAAATCCACGAATACAAGCCTGAATAATCACAATGGATTCTTCCAAGCGTTCATCTGTTGTAGAACGCAACTTCCTGGCTACGCGCCTCCTAGTCAAGAACCCACGAATGCATGCCTGAATAATAACTATGCATTCTTCCATGCATTTATCTGCCTTGGAGTGTAAAGTTTTGGCTAAACGTCTCCTAATCAAGAATCCACGAATGCATGCCTGAATGAAAATTATAGATTCTTCCAAGCGTTTATCGACTTTGGCGTGGCATTTCTTGGCTAAACGGCTTCTAGTTAAGAATCCACGAATATGTGCTTGAATAATTACTGCAGCATGTGCTACATTAATTTTAGTTCTGCTCTTCTTAACTGTTCTTTGCCTAGCCAAGTACCCACGAATATAAGACTGAATTATAATGGCAGCAGCCACAACGCGCTCGTCTGACGGACGGAACACTTTTTTGGCTAGGCGTTTCCTCGCCAAGAATCCCCGAATATAAGCCTGAATTTTTGTAACGGATTCTATGATACGCCGTTCTCGATTATACTTTTCTCGTAGATGTTTCCTTACAATGAATCCTCTAGCAAACGCCTGTATTTTTACAACAGATTTCAGCAAAATCTCTTTTTCAGTTTCCGATTGCATTTTCTGTTTAACTTCTTTCCGAACTTTCCAGCCTCGTGCATAGGCCTGCAGCAGAGTGACTGCATGGACGGTATCCTGCGTAATTGCTCCTCCTTCCAAAGTTTCTGCCTTTACAAGCGCTTGTTTCTCCAGTGCCCTGCTGGCAATGTACCGACGAAAGTTTGACTGAATAAGAACAACTGCTTGAATCATAGACGGGTCGTCGAGGCTAAAAGATATAGTTGGTATGCGCATGTCGTTTAGTTCATCATTGTGCAATACGCTTTCCTCTTCACTGATCGTCTTTTTATGTATGCGTGAAAAATCACAGCCATTGTTTGTGTCCAATTCATCGGTGTGCGACACTCCAACACTCTTTTCACTTTTCATTTGATTGCTTGTTTCTCTTTCGAAGTTGGAGTTATCAATGTGCGGATTTTCCGCGTTTCCACTGATGTCGGCTTTGTTGTCCAGCAACTTCCGTAAGCTTTCATCCTGTTTGACTTCAAAATCCGCGAATGATTCGCCCTCCAATGATCGTTTTTTCCTTGCTGCGATCCGCACATTTCTCCTGGCAATATATCCCCTAAGGTGCGACTGAATAATAATCAAAGCCCGTAATTTCTCAGGATCATCCGAGTAATCCCGTTGCGCTTCCAGCGTTTTGCGCTCGGTGTTTGCTCGGACACGGTGCCCTCTAAACGCGGCCTGGATTTTAATTACAGCTTCCAGCACCGATTTGTCATTGCAGATGGTCCCAGCTCCGTGGTTTTGCCTCTGCAAGGCTCGCTGTTTTCTATCCATGTACGCCCGAAAACAAGTCTGTATTGTCATCACGGCCTTCAGGGTTTCATAATCAGCGAGGTGGCTGCAGGATTGTTTGCCATCGTCCTCGTGTTTACGGTCAAGGGGTCGTCTATTGCTTAGATTTCTTCTGACTTTATAACCCCTGAAACAAGCTTGGAGCACCTGAGCTGCCGTAGCCTCTTCCTTGCTATAACCCGACCCTGTTCCGTCGAAATTGCCTCTTTTTTCTTCATCAGATGCAGCCAGAACAGGCGAGCAAATTCCAGCGGCTTGCTGCCCTTGGCCATCTCCACAAGCAGCCACGGCTGGAATTTTTTTCTCTTTCCTCCCTCGGTAGCGGCGGTAATGTTTCTGAATTACAGTTGCTGCTCCTAGTAAACGAAGCTGGTCTGAGCTGGACGACATTGTGTCTGCACTGCAACCAGGAACTTTTGTCTTATCAGCTGCTTTCGTCTTCCGCGATTTGAAACCTCGATAACAAGCCTGAATTTTGACAATGGCCCCGATTGCTGCTTCGTCTCGGCCACAACTTTCTAGAAGCTCTCTTGCTTCGTCTTGAGTTGTGTCTGCTGACATTTCATTCAATTCTTCCTTTATATTCCTTCCTGTCTTATCATTTTCACATTGTTCCACGTCAGCTGTCTTTGTTTTCCGAGATTTAAATCCTCGATAACAAGATTGAATTTTGACAATGGCTTCAATAGCTGCTTCATCATGCGCACAACTTTCTAGAAGTTCTCTTGCTTCATCGTGAACCACATTTGGAGGTATTTGATCGAATGCTTCCTCTTTCTTTTCTGCTTTAAAGTTTGAGAGCTCATTTTCATATTTTTTCGTGTCAATTATTTTTGCTTTCCGTGATTTGAAACCTCGATAGCAAGCTTGAATTTTGACAATGGCTCCAATAGCTGCTTCATCTTGTTTACAGCTTTCTAGAAGTTCTCTTGCTTCGATTTGAGTTGTATCTGGCGACAATCCACATAGTATTTCCTCTTTCTTTTCTTTATTTAACTCATTATCTTCACATTTTTTCATATCAACTACTTTTGCTTTCCTCGATTTGAAACCTCGATAGCAAGCTTGAATTTTGACAATGGCTCCAATAGCTGCTTNAATAGCTGCTTCATCTTGTTTACAGCTTTCTAGAAGTTCTCTTGCTTCGATTTGAGTTGTATGTGGCGACAATCCACATAGTATTTCCTCTTTCTTTTCTTTATTTAACTCATTATCTTCACATTTTTTCATATCAACTACCGTTGCTTTCCGCGATATGAAACCTCGATAGCAAGCTTGAATTTTGACAATGGCCCCAATAGCTGCTTCATCTTGTTTACAGCTCTCTAGAAGCTCTTTTGCTTCGTTGAGAGTCTCAGCTTCTGACATTCCATGTAACTTTTCCTCTTTTTCCTCTTCCTTTGTGAAATCGTGTTTGTATTTTTCAGAGGCAAGTTCTTTTGTTTTTCGTGATTTAAAACCTCGATAACAAGCCTGAATTTTGACAATAGCCCCAATAGCTGCTTCATCTTGTTTACAGCTTTCTAGATGTTTTCTTGCTTCGTCTTGAGTTGTATTTGGCGACAATCCACGTAGTTTTTTCTCTTTATTTTCTTTATTTATCTCTATGTTTTCATATTTTTTCTCATCAATTACCATTGTTTTTCGAAATCTGAAACCTCGATAGAAAGCCTGAATTTTAACGATTGCTCGAATCGCCGTTTCATCTTGTGCCCAGCTTTCTAGGAGCTCTCGTGCTTCGTCTTGCCTCGCAAATGAGGTTTCTAAATTTTCATTTGTGCTCCATTCTGTCAAGTCGTTGCTTTTTTCTGGGTATACCTCGCTGATATCCTGCTGCTCATCTCCGCTATTATGCTTAGTATCTGTGTTTTCCAATCCATCCAAATGAGCAGTGATCTTATGTTCGTTGTATTTACTATTAGAACTTGTTTCATCCGCGTTTTCTTCTATTTGTCGATAGCAATTGTCAGCTGAATTTTTTCGATTCAACTTAGAGTCTCCCTGAACAATATCCTCCACATGATCAACACCTGCGGATCCTTTTGATTCATCCATGTTTCCAGCCACGTGTCCTGTCATTGACATATCATTTGCACGATGACTCACATCTTGAATCATTGACGTCTGCGTTTTATATTCACCGTTCACAGTTGTTGCTAAGAAATTTTGTTCGTTAATTTTGTTAGTAATTGTTGAAACATTTTGTTTTGAATCATTTTTTTTATCAGCGCCAATATTGCAATCGGTAACTTCTTGGCTCAGAAGGGGGTGAAAGTCATCCAGTTTTAGCTCCTCCCCCTCATTTACGGAAACCGATTCTGGTTTTAGATCTGTAAGTTCAATAGCATTATCTTCAGTTCCGTTTTGCTGTTCAGAAACTCCATTTTCCTCTTCAGTTGGCACACCAGCCCAAAGTTTTGGCCTTTCTCCCACGTCTTCTTTCAAGCTTTTCCTGACTTTGTATCCCCGATACGCTGCTTGGATTTTCAGGACTGCACGCAGAATATCCAACTTTTCCTCGACCACTGCCTCACTTTTGAGCCGTTTCCTGACCAAATGTCCTCTAAAACAAGCCTGTATTTTTGTGGCAGCTTCTAGAATATTTCTACCGCTCATCACATCTGCCTCGTCACTCAATCTTCTCTGTTCAAAAACGGAGAGTTTTTGCTTCCCTATTTTCTCTTCGNTGCCTCACTTTTGAGCCGTTTTCTGACCAAATGTCCTCTAAAACAAGCCTGTATTTTTGTGGCAGCTTCTAGAATATTTCTACCGCTCATCACATCTGCCTCGTCACTCAATCTTCTCTGTTCAAAAACGGAGAGTTTTTGCCTCCCTGTTTTCTCTTCGCGGTATCTTCTAAATCGACTCTGTATGACTCTGGCAGCTTGGGACAGAACCAAAAGATCAGGCGATGAAAAGTTGGAAATTTTGTCCTTCTTGCAATCAGTTTTGACGTGAACGAGTTTTTCGCCGGAAATTTTGTGGGTTTTGCTGTGAGTTACTTTTGCTTTTGAATCTGAATCCGTATTTTGACCGACAATTTTATTCTCCGAGACTGATTCTTTGACATTTTGGGAACAAGCGTTTAGCTTTTGTTTTGCGTTTGTGGAAGCCGTTACGAGTACTTCTTCTTTGCATTGCGACATCTGGTCATATTTTGTTTCCTCCCCATGTAGAAAGTTTACTTGCTCTGTGTATTCATTTTCTGTTGTGGTTAGTTCCAGTTCGCTGATATTTCTAGGGTCCTTTTGAATATCGGGAAGATCAGCTTCAGTATTTTTCAGGACTGTATTTGCACAAAGCTCTATTGTTTCAGGTATTATTTTTGCATCAGCTTTTCCCCTTCGAATTTGATATAATCGGAAGCATCGCTGAATTTTTACCACGGCTCGAATAACAGCCGCATCGTTAGCGAGAACTTGGGATCCATCCAACGTACATTTTTTCATTCGTTCGCTGCGGTGTTGCCGGTAAAATTTTTGAATTACAGTTGCCGCTCTCATTTCTTTTTCAAAACTTTCTTTCTGGTGAAAGTAAGAATTGTTTTTTTCTACAGAAATGTAACTGTTATTTTGGATTCCAGGTACGCCGTTAGCATAAGGCTCTGCACTGGGACAATTACAGGAATTGTTTTCATCTGGTAACTTTTTCATCCTGTGGAATTTTTTCTTTAAATGGCAGGAAGCTACTGTTTGACGGGGGCAATTTTTATGCTTATAGCCCCTGAATAGTCGCTGAATTGTAACAGCCGCCATTTCCAGCTCCATCTCTTCATTAAGTGCTTCTTCTTGGCTGTTATTTCCTTCTACAGCTGCATCGCATGGATTAATTTCTATACTTGCGTTTACTATAGAATCAGCATTTCCAACAATAACTTTTTCACGTCTATCTATTTTTTCTACCTCATTAGTTCCTATATTTTCTTTATTTGTATCGATATTCCCATTTCCATCACCATTATGGTCATCACGACCTGTCTCTTCTTCACACCTGTTACCAACGTTATCCCTTGTTTTTTTGTCACTGTCTTCAGGGTCTGTAGTTTGACTCTCATTGTTGTTACCGTCAGCCGGAATGTCTCCATCAGCAATATGTTCATGTGCTCCAGTATCGCTGGAAAGTGTTACTACATCGTCTCGGTCATTATCTTTGCTTTCATTATTTTTATTTTCTTGCTTTTGTATTGTGACTGTTTTAGTTTCCTTACATTCTGGCCAACACTCTTCAATACTATTGCTCTCTCGCTCTTCATTTCCCTTATCGTTCTCTTTCCCCGTCTCACTTTGCTCACCTCCCTCTTCACTATCGGCTTGCCCATTCTCATTATCTTCACGAGTGTTACTATTTTTATCTTTTCCTCCTTCGTCACTATTGTTTTGCTTAGGTCCATCACTCCCAACACTCGTTTTACCGTTTTCCCCTACCTCTTCCCCAGTGCACTGCGTTTCCAAATCATCGTCACAGTTCTCACTGCTCTTGTCCCCTTCCGTCCTGCCTTCAGTAGTACCATCACGCTCGTCGCCCACTGCCCCCACCTCGCACCCCCCGACCCCACCACTCCCCGCCTCGCCTTTGCAATACCCTTGCTTATTTTTGCCGCTCAAGTATGCCTTGTATGCCCTCAAAATGACCAGAGCCGCGGCCAACTCCTGACTTTGTAACTTTTGACTCCGAATTCCAATGTTGTCTCGCTTCGCCTGAGGCAATGAACCCTTCACAGCCCCGCTACCATTACTGTTACAATGGTACTTGTTTAATTTCTTCCTAATTAGATGACCTCTGAAAATACTCTGAATTCTAATAGCCGCCGACTCGTGAGCTTCGGAGAATTTGTGCGGTTGTTTTTTGCGTTTTTTGGAGGCCTTCAATTTTTTCCGGTCGCTGGGCAGCCTGATTTGAAGAGACTTTCTGGCTCTGCGTCCTCTGAAAACGGCTTGAATTTTAATAGCTGCTGACGCCAAGCTACTGAAGGGATCCGCGGTTTCCACGCTCGAAAACTCAAAGCTTTCCTTTCCCTTTGAAACACTTAGTTTTCGCTGAGACTTGCCTGGTATAGTGATACAGTTTTCGTTCTTCAAGTTCAGCTTTTTACGTGTAACAAATCCTCTATACACAGCTTGAATCACAGTTGCAGCATTGGCCTCACGATCTATATCTTCTTCACCAAGTAAGTAATAATTGTCTCTTTCTTTTCTTTCGGAATTAGCATTTGCAATGCATTCAAAATTCGTTTGAGAAGTAATGTATTTCTCGGCCTTAGGACTAAGCTGCTTCCGTACCAAGAAGCCTCTAAATACAGCCTGAATGGCAGTGGCAGCTTTCACAGTCTCCAAATCTGCTGAATTTCCTAAGACGCTTTTAGCATTCTGTGCCACTAACTTTGGAACTCTCGCCTTTATGTCTTTCGATTTAACTTGTGCCAAATATCGTCGTATGTGACTCTGCAAAAGTAAAATGCTAGCCACGTTTCCTCTAAAATACTCCATGTCTACACCCCAATGGCTTCCATTGGAAGCGAAATGATCGTGAGGGAGTTTGAAACATCGAGGACTCTCTGTTTTGGATCTTTCCAGCACCGGGATCTGGACCTCATTAGCGAGTTCACTAAAAGTTTCCCGTCTGTACATTCCCACTTTTGCCTTATTCGTTTCCCGATCTTCAAATTTTCTTCCTGTAGAATTCTTTTGGAAGATTTTTGGAAGTTGAGTCTCATTTTCAGGTGAGCTGTCAAGTATTTCACAGGTTGAATGACCTGCATTGGTGATGTTGGTGGTGGTTGCGGTGGTGGAGAAGGAACCCGTAGCATCTGCAGCTTTCTTTAGGCCTTCTCCTTCTCTTTCTTGTTCTTCCTGTGACAAAGAAAATGCTGTGAATTAAAATTTATCTTTCCCTAGATATTATCCTGCTACTGTCTTTCTAACCCATACTGGGACAAGCGAAAGAAAAAGGGTTGATTATTACCTAAAACGTTCTCTTTCTAACTTTGCGTGTGGCAGCCATGGGAATGAATATGGGATTTATCTTCCTTTAGACTTACTTTTTCTCCTCCTTCGTTTCTTGCTCATCGTGTAACAAAAAAATAAAATTGGATTAATCTTTTGTGAGACCTTCTTTTTTCGTGTTTCACTTTCTTGGTATTTTTGTGACAGACAATAAAAGATTTATGGGCACATATTACCGAATACAGTTTGCTTCACGTAAATTTTGCAACAGCGTATGGAAGCGGGCGGAATTGATTCCAAAGCCTGGAAGCTACTCGTTTGCAAACAATAGGAAATATATTAATTATGTTATAGCAAATGTGTCTGTGGAACACATAAAGCTCTAACTGGTCAATATCAATGAATATTTTCTTTCAAGTGATGGAAATAATTCATAACTGCGGAGGGGAAACTCTGTATAGAAATGGATACATTTTTATAATGGTATTTAGTTAAAAATTCATTTTTGTAAAGAGTGGGAAATGGGTACGAAACTATCATTTAGCAAGTGCAAGGAATTCCAACAATGTTTAAATTGGAAAATATTTTACTCAAACATATGACATTTATGACCGTAGTCCAACGGTATAAAGCCCTTAGTTGCAGAATAAGAAATATATCAAACTCTGGGGTAGTGGATGGAGAACAATTTAGAAAGGAGTTAGTATAAGTAATATACCTATGTTACAACTACCGTATTCAATAAAACATTAGAAATAAGATGTACGTTTTCTTTCGCTAAGTAAGCTAACGGGGATAACAATACTAATAACTCAGAGAAAATTAAGGTTCAAGGCTTTAAAGATTAATAATAGAGTTTTATACACTGATAGACAAGTGCTATTACCGACATTTCATGCTTTCACACTATTCATGTGACGGTATTCGGACAACGGTTATTACAAGAACAAAGATACAATTCAACACGTATAATTTCATACAAGTAATGAATAACTCACATGCACGTGTGCTAATCTTACCCATTTCGTTAGTGTAATAATTTTTATAATAACACACTCGCATGCACATTTCAGTGGAAATTATTTGGAGGACAAATAGCATAAGTGCAGTAACCTCCATGCGAATCACAGTATATCTTCATGCAATATTTGAAATAACTGCACTAGTAAAATTACTCAGAAGGTGAACGCTGCTGCGTCAAACCAAGTCATGCCCGTGCATGAACTGGGCATCAGAAGGAAGCTCAATGAGAGAAAATATTCAACTTATGTTTCAAATCAATAACTCTCTTAAGACATTAACATATGCTGTCTAATTTTTTGGACAGTATTAACAGCACCAGTCATAACAGTAATAAAGGTTCAACATATGTGTCAATGGGTTGTTGTTATTATTATGCCGAACTCAGTTCACTTAAGCCTTGTTAAATGTAGTGAAAGTAGTGAAAAAGTTGTTATCAATTCGTCATATCAGATTTCATTGGCTTTATTGTCTTCAACCTTAAACTTAAGCGCTCCTTTTGCCACTGTACAGAAGTTCGAGTTCAGGCGTCAATTGCAAACTAATTACGCTTGAAACAGCCGAAAAGTGAATTTGAACACATTCTAACGGTGCCATGAGTGGCAAGGCGGCCAGGTTGAATTAAGCCGGTCCAACTAAGTTTGGCTTGACCGGGACTAACGGCAGGAGCGTTGGTGGTACCGCTTTAAATAGAATTATGCTATTGGTCATCAGCAACCAGAGTATGGCAGATGGCCGAAAATTCCATATTACAGAACAGGATTGAATATTCGCCGGTCACCAGGGTAATCAAGTTGTGGTTGACTCGTGAAGCTCCACTTAAATTGGCGAAGCCAACGCTGCTATCTGAAGTTCCGGACAGCTCAAGCTTCATAGGCTTAGCTTAACTAGGCTTCGCCAAGTCAATCGATAACACTTTCTAACTGAACTAAGATCGGCTTAATGATAAGCGAGTATTGATGTTCAAATGTACGATGTAGCTGCTCCTGGAATACCTCTAGGCAAAGGTGTTCCCAATTCCTTGAATAACGCAATTCAACTATCAGTACTGGGCAAGTCTTCAGCTGAATCATGTGCGATTGCAAACCGATGGAAGGGCTGAAAACTAAATCCAGTGGTTTAGTTATGAGTTTCCGGTGGAAAAATTACGACGCCATGACGTCCAGTGACGCAAGAGTGACGTGACAGTGCCAGAGGAGCTCTACCTGCGCCCAGGATCACGAGGCAATATTGCGTCTCTGTTTCAGTGAAGGCCCTCGTTTTGGCTTACTACCTGCAATTAAAGTTCATCTGTTTGTTGGAAACAGACTTGGAGTGGGTATCGATGCAGGCGGCACAAAGGACTTTGGCTTCAAATCTAGAAGCCCACTTTTTGTTGCACGAGCTGGATGGCTGAAACAGCTTTGCGTACTGGCGTCTGATTAAGTGAAATAACTAATATTTACTCCCGACTATTTGCTCCGAAGTCGAAATGCTACTCATTTCAGCCATCATGCTCCCAAGCCAGCTTGTGCTTCAAAAAGTGGATGAAGTGGGGTAAGCGCCTTTAAGGTTTTCCTGATGTATAGTGTCCGCTAGAACTGAACTCGCTAAGCAGAAGCAGGTCCAAAAGCCACCACGAACTTCCTGGTACCACTGCTGAGCGGTGATATTGGTCAATCTATATGTACTCCGAAGCAACATATTCCTGAAAACAGCAAAGTTAGGGAATATTCCGTGTCTTATACTCTTATAGGAAAATTGGTAAAGGAGAAACCTATAATTTACACTGAATTGTTGCAATACTATTAACGACAGAATGTTTCCACTCAGTTGAGATAAACAATATCTCTCTATCTACTGCAGGGAAAGAATTTGTGGGTGCCAGGTAGTATGGCTATACAGTATATGTGACGTAGTGAAGTAGCTAAGTAAAGGTGCCTCCATTCATGCAAACACAAATGTTGTGGTTGGTGTTTGGCGACCATGCCAACGAACTAATCTTACCATCCATCCACTTTCTTAGCTAACTTAAGTAATTTAAATGTAGATTAGACTTTAAAACTAACGTATGTAAAACATAGGTGCGGAGCATACTCCATACGTGGGTATATTTATAGTGGCATATATAAGTTACAAAATTACTTTTTACTCCTGTGTCTCAATAACGCGTAATGTATCTTATAATGCGTAGACTTCCAAATATAGTTTCACGTCCAAAGCAATTATATTATGGTTCAGTTTGTAAGTTAATAATAGCATAGCGCTAAAAGTGCACAGGACAGCAGAGCCGTTCCTGTTTCTATTGAATATTTTATATCCGCCAATTTCCACAACTTAGAACACCGGTATTTTTAACCCCAAAATTTTGGGTTCCTCTATCAGTTAGTTACCGTTCTCTGCGCAGTTATTCAAATTGCTTGTACTATCTGTACTGTATGGCAAAGTATTTAATTACGACGCTATAAGTGCATATGCATAATAACGGAGCTCTTTAATTTACATGCAGTTATCGGAACGTAAGGATGCCCTACACTGACAACTCAAAACCGTTTTACAATTTCTTGGCGACTACAGTATCCAGAAAGCTCTCGCATTCTCTGCAAGGATATTTTCAGCCTGAGATTTATTATTGCCCACCGCCTTCTTTTGAACATGTGTTGACATTGTGTCCTGGCTTAGCTACTGCTTCTGTGATTATTGTTTCTTCTCCAACTCGGGTAGTAGCTACCTAGGGTAGCATTATGTTGAAATTTACCTGTGGAAAGGAAAAGCAAATATCATAAATTGGCAAATGTGAACTGATGCAGCAACTTGTACTTACCGCAATACATGAGTTTTGATGGGAATTGAATTTAATATTGGTTTAACTCTTACCGGTATTGGAATTATGGAAGCACGTGAGCCCCACCCAAAACATGCATGTATGGTTCACTTTCCTCGGTCGAAACTGATTGTCTCTTTTTACTAGCTGCAGATTGGCTGAGATAGTAAATGTTTTTTCAGCGAATAAATTTTTGTTTTTGGAACTGATTTTTTTATCGAGCTTAATTTGCAACAACAACGTGCGTTGAAAACTCTCTCAAAAATTCTTTTTTTTTATCGTCGCAGGGGTACTTCAAGAGCAGCTCGTAAATGAAGGCATTATTGATTGTAATACATGCGAATTTAAATTTAATTTTGTTCTTTTTGAGATGTATAAAATAATGTTACTTCAACATAGTATTTTTATTTGGCCATAGTCAATGTCTTTTTTTTTTATTTTACTACACAGGTGTTAGGGTGCAGGTTGCGCTCCTAAATGTTATGTACTTTTCCTTCTTTTCCAGCTCTATATTCTGTCTCAAATTCAAGACATTTTACGATAAGTTTTATTATTCGATCTGAAATCTGATCGAGCAGTCTTGCTCTCCGCCCTAAAATCGGACAGAAGCATCTAACCGTATTTTTTTTAGACCTCCATGGAAGCAGTAGTCCTTCCTTAGCTGAGGTGATGCACGTTACAGTGTTCTTAATTCGCAGGTATAAGCAACACCTACACTTTATCTTTTATCAACTGTTCTGCTTCTTCTAATTTCATTTGGAACGGCTAATACTTTTCTTGCCTAAGTAGAGCAGAAAGACCGCTATTGGCCTGTTTTTCTTAAAAATGCTATTACTGCTAAACTTGTGTTGGGTTGATATCTAGAACTTGATAATATAATTCTTAATATATATACAAATATAGATATACGGTGTTCAGTTACTGAGTGTTTGGAGATGTCGGTGACCACTTTCACCGGACCTTAAGTCAACTCTTTACCGAACAAACACAGCTCAATGCGAATCTTATATGGTGGAGTGGTGGAAAGCTACAGCTTCTTAGAAATACATTTTACACCATATCTGATGACCATAAATATTGTTCACGCTCTACCTGAACAGAAAAAGTTCACCATCATTTGTGGTCCAACTTTATTTACCATGTTCGTGCGTTCAAGAGCAAACATAAACTAAAATCTATAGGCAAAGCTGTCCTTCTCGACATAGCTGACTAAGCACTCCACAATCGACATGTATCCCAGCAATCCCGCGTCCTATCAAATACTGGAAGCGTAATGTAATCATCGTAGACCTGAAGCACGCACACCTAAATTTCTCTTGCCCCGGGCAATAACCGTTAAGCATGCGCTTCTCTAAAGCTTCGAACGTTGCCTACCTCTTAACCCTGGGAATTGGAAGGAAAACTTAGGGCTTTGCACGATCTGGAGATGGCGTTATGCTCTTCAGAATGGGCTCAGGCAAACAAAATTCTTTTGAGTCTTGATCAATTTGATTGTTGCGGGGAGAGGCAGGAGTTCAGAACTGGCAGTACAAGTGCGCTTTGCATAAGAAAGCAAGCGGGCGAAGTGGAGTGCACATATAGGAAGGTAACGCTCTGTCGATCATGACGGGAATGGGAACCATCGGTGAAAGGCGAAGTTACGCACGTGAATGGCAGGACGCAATAAAGAAATACTTCCTCTGGTGGTGGTATACAGCTATGTGTACTAGGTATTAATATTAAATTTTATGTGCTCCGAGTTTCTGTAAAAGCGGTGTTCTATGAAGGCGTAACGAGACTGATAACAAATGATAATGTCGCAGCGTTCTTAATTTCGTGACATGAACATGTAAGAGAGTATTTATTGTAGATATATCACTATTATAATACCGTGTATTAATTGTTGGACTACAATTTTTAAAACAGTTAAGGCATGGAAAGCTTTATTAGAATGGAGGAAGAGAGTAAACTGTGGTCGTTCAGTTTTCTGTGACAGTAGTTGCTGGCAAATCCGCAGTAGAGAATTGGATCGCGATATTTTGAAGAGCATCCTTTTCGTTAGCCAGATCTCATATACGTGATTAAACATTACCCGAAAAGGGTGTATTTTTTAATAAACATAACCTTTAAATTTATTTGTGGTGTGTACATGTGTATTATAACCACACACAATGAATAAATTTTCGGCTTATCATATTAACATGGAGAGACCTAATTGCAACAGTTTGGCTAAAATATTTTTCAAACATTCCTCTGAATTTAGCATAGGCACTGGGAACTTCTGACTAATATAAATTATTCCTTAGACCAAATTAACAGAAATAAAATACGCTTAAGTTTAATTTTTACGAGAGACTCCAATTAGACGCTCAACGGGAGATTACTGAGCTTTTGTCCGCTCAATTTTTCTTGTTAGAAATACAATTGCTGTTACGGCAAATTAAATAAAACAGCAGGCAAAATTTTCAAGATGCAAATGAACAGGACGGACTCTTTATTTAATTCATCATGCACAAGCATGCGTCATTTAGTAAATTAATTTACCTTCAAAACTTTAAAATTAAGGCATTTTTATTGATGCTGTCGCCTTTCTGTAGCAATAACCTCTCTTGGGGGGCAAAAGTGCGTTGGGCGGACGCCAGGAGCCGTTGCCGTGTACACAGGACGTACAGAGCTGTAGGTTGATGTTCAGTTGCAGAAGACACGTAGAGTTTGTGGTTCAGTTGCAGAAGATATGTAGAGGTTTGCGTTCAGTTGCAGAAGACACGTAGAGTTTGTGGTTCAGTTGCAGAAGATATGTAGAGGTTTGCGTTCAGTTGCAGAAGATACGTAGAGGTTGGTGTTCAGTTGCAGAAGACACGTAGAGATTGATGTTCAGTTGCAGAAGACACGTAGAGGTTGGTCTTCAGTTGCAGAAGACACGTAGAGATTGATATTCAGTTGCAGAAGACTCGTATGGGTTGGTGTTCAGTTGCGGAAGACACGTAGAGGTTGGCGTTCAGTTGCAGAAGACTCGTAGAGGCTGCTTACCAGTTGCAGAAGACACATAGAGGTTGGTGTTCAGTTGCAGAAGACACATAGATGTCAGTGGTCAGTTATGTAAGTTGCATGCAGTACCATGGTCCACATCAGCTGTCATATCAATGTCGTTGGTCAGTTACGGAGACACGTAGAGAAAATTCGTCAATAATTATTAAAGACGTCATATCGAGGACGGCGATCAGCTACAGACACGCCGTGTGGGAGACCAGGGAAAGTTGCAGCGCTTGAAACTGACATGCCTGATACAGAGCGGTGGTCAGATGGTTCAGAAATTCTTATCTGAGGGTGGTTGTCATTTGCAGGGTACGATGATGGACAGTCTGCCGTGTTTCGGTGGCCAGTTGTAGTTTGAGAACGTTGGCAGAAGTGCTGAAGATGGGCCAGTGCAAGGAGCAGAAAGATTACTAAAACATGGAGAAGGCAGCAAGCCAATTCCCAGAAGAGGATACATTTTGCTAAAACTGAAGAAGGAAAAGGGCTACTAATAATAAAAGAACACTGCTCCAATATTTGCTGGTGGAAGAGGGCCTGTTTTAGCAAGAGAACGTTGTTAATAAATACAGAAGTAAGATGGCGGGTTGCAGACAAAGTTGAAGGCTAAATTTTGAAATGAAGTAAGCCAGTTGTTGCGGTGTCACATTTCGCTCCAAAGTAGCATTCTTTCACTGGCATGCGATTTACAATTATGCTTGATGTTTCAGTCATGGCCGTCAAAGATGAATCCAATATCAATTTCCGGGTAGTTGAAACCTCCTATGTCTTCTTAAAAACAGGAGATCCATCGTTGAGAAAAATAACAGCAATAAATTTAGACCCAACTTAACTGCCATTTCAACAAAGACTGATGTCCCTGCTGCAAAGAAATTCCTAAGTGTCTTGCGAAGTTTCTACTTCCATTCAGCAAACTTTTTTCGAAACCTAATTAGGACTCATATCAAAGTAGTCAGAAACTCGCAAGTCGGTTACAAGGGAAGAAAGCTTCGTCCCAATTTGAGCTCATTGGCTAGGAAAGAGCAGTAAGGTTTCGGCAGTTGCTTCGACCTAACTGTTGCAAAGTTAAAAGAGTTAGGATGACAGGTGGCTCAAAGTGTCACTTAGAGTTAGAGCACCAGGCGCCGTCTGAGAAATTTTCGAAGAGCTCTTGATGAGGCAAGGGAATGGGGAAATAGAGATACATATACTGTGACGCTGAGGAAAGGTAACAGGAACTGATGCCAGAAGATATTTTCGGACTGGTGTTGGGCCAGCGCTAGTTTGCAAAATGAAATTGCAGTGATTCTTGAATACCGATTTCCAGACGGCACGAAAATTCTATCAACTGAAAATATTTTGATTTTGATGCACATTCGAAATTGTGATTCCGAATAGACGTTTTCATCGGCCCTCATAACAGTTCAGTCAGCCGCATTGAAGGCTACAGATTAGCTGATGTTATTCGGAACATGTCCATCGGGATGTTGACATTTTGCAGTTTTATCAAATCTCCACAACATTCAGTTAGGGCTACAGAAATGCTGAGGTTTGGTACAAGTTGGAAAATTGCGTCGTTTCCTTGTTGTCATTGCCAAATTTTCTAATATTCAACATCCATGCTTCTGTGGAGTCGGCTATAGATCAGCTGGACGGTTCAAACCAAATTATTGGCATCCGAAAACAATTTTTCCGTTTCCAGGATTCTGACCACACAGAAAAAGGCTGCTTTTCAATTGCCTGTCATAACTTCAGACGGCCCAAAAATTAGAGGTGGCTGATGCCTCCCCAAATTAAATTCGAAAGCTTTGAAGTTCGAAGAAAAATGCCTTCCCTGGAGCTGGGACGTGACAGGAAAAAGCGAGCGATTTATGAGGAATCAAGCACTCGGAATCTCAACCATCAGGGTCATTATTGCAGTGAAAAGATATCCGTCATCCCAATCACGAGTTTTGTAAATCAACTAATATTTTTGCGAACGTTTTTCAAATTCGTACTCTTATATGGTGCTTTTTTCTAGTTAATCCCCGTTTGAAGCAATTTTTATTTTTAAAAATACGTATTTTGTGGGAGAAATTAGTTACATTGGCCCTGAGCCATGCATAATATACTCGTAGAATTAAATGCTCGCCTAGGTTTTGATTCTTTTATCATAATACGGACTAAACTTATATAGCATGGAAGTTAATATTCACTTGTATACACATGTAAACCTTGCGGCTGATACATTTAGTCAAAGCTGATGTTGCCTTTTTGAACATTACGTATAGGTAATTAATTGCCTTGCTTCGATTCAAAGAGCAAAAGGAAGAATACTTGCATATGCAGCTTGATTCATGCAGCATTTAACTCAATACTCAGGCGCTGATTTACATAGTAGACAGGAAAAGCGTGCGTCAGCATTGTATACATATCACAGAAGTAATACGCGGCTGGACCTTGATTTACAGACAAAACATTTCATCGTAATTGTCCTTTCTTCCTGCTTGTCATATTGTTTAATGTAGATTTAATAGTCAGCCAACTGATGGGCCAATGTGGTAAAAGCCGTGACCTCGTACATTCAGCGCAGAATTTATTCCATCAACTTTATAGTGCATCACATTGGAGATTTTTTTTTCAAAAATTCCACGCTGTGATGCGACCAATAAATGGTCGCCTAAGCGTTACAAAAGCATCATTCAAACTTGAACGCCTACGCCTAAAGCGTAAAAACATCACCTACGGTGGGTGCAAATTTCAACGCCATCATTTTTCATGGCCAGCTTACTCTAGAGTTTTGGCGTTTTTCATATCTAGGTAAACCTCACTAACGCCCTGGAAAAAATTATGAACATTGCTCAACTCCTCTCTCTTTTTGAAAGGCAGACAAACAAATACATTTGCTTAAAGCTTCAGTAAAAACATTATCACATCATCACCCAAAACGGGAACACCCGAGAACACATTCCATTCAATTTTATGTTTCATAGAAGTAGCAGCAGCGTAATAATTTAATGCCAAAAAGAAACATTGGGTATTGAGAGTTTGCCTTAGATACTTCTAGAGGTAAATGCCTTTGTATTTAGTTCACTTCGGAACATGAGGCTGGCTAACGAAGTCTCCGTGCAGATCTAGAATGTAAACACTTTGAATTCCCGCTTATTGTCAAAGTGTAGAATATTAACAATATACGTTACATAGGGAAAGAGTGAAATTCAAAATTGCCTGCAAATGCGTCTTGATGGGTGAAAGTAATTCCTAAGGGTTACTTAACCCATTCGTCCAAGAAACTTTACTCTTTTAAGAGGTTCTAACAAAAGCTCATAGAAGGCACCATCATTGTAGCCACTTGAGCTCATCTACAGTTTTGTTCTGTCGTAGATAAAATACTATCACTTACTTCAGACGTTTTGTTAAATACGTCATTCAAATTTTCATAGCAAGAAACAACGCACTGGTTTCAACAATAAAAGTCTTAATGCGGGACTTATACGTCCCGTCAGTATAGAGAGGGTTAACTTGCGTTGCTAACCTTTCAATATTGTCGAAAATCGAAGCCATTGTACGCAGTCGAGAGCTCGATCTCCAGAGGTCTGAATTTCCTCTCCCCTTGCTATGGATGGTCCTTTTGGTGTCATTTTTTCTCAGTTTTTATAATTGGATTGCGGAAGTTATTCGGTGGCTGTCAGGGTGTGTTGTTCACACCCCGGGCCCGCAGTTTTCCCCTCCTTTCATTTGCATACTATCTCGGCTGACCATCTCTGAAGGATTTCTTCCTTCCGATGGAATGCCACAGCCAACAAAAAATCATAGAGCGAATTGACCATTTGCCAGCTGAAATTCGGCACTTTTATTTGCTCTTTTTGATTGATTGATTGCTGTGGCGCATCAATAGAAAAATTTCTACCATACATTAATTGGAATCAAGTTTACTGTGATGGTCGTTTGCATTCAAATAGGAGAAGTTTTGATATGAAATATGTCAGTTTACTTCTAACAGCTATCCCATCGATTCTGCAATGCTGATTGTTAATTCAGACATAGCCCAGCTGTTTGCTGGTATAATAGTGCTGACTTTACGTGAACCGTGTATTTTGGTGCAGTTTAAGTCAAGTGTACACAATACACACAAAAACACCTACTATGTATGGAATATGCGGAGAACTCTTGAGTCAATGCACCAAGTAGCCAATACGTCAGTCAAATTCAAGAAGCTCTCCAGGGCCAGAAGATCTAATTATATGTCTTATATTTAGGACATAGAACTATCTCCTTTAGTCGCCACAAATAAAAGTATTTCATTGAAGCATTTAATTACGTTAACTGTAAAGGTATCGTCTCTATGTGGAAAAGCATTCCAGGGATTCTTGCATCATCATGTTTTTTTTTTTTTTTTTCGATCAGAATAGAAGCAGCTGCTAAACCGTAGTCTACCCTACTCGATTGCGGTATATTCTCACTATATCTAGCTATCCAGCAGAAATCATCTAATCTCTTTCAAATAATTAAACGATTAATTTTGAACGGCATCTCTATTATAGAATCATGCTCTTCTAATAAATGCATGATTAAAATACTGAGCCAGAGCATTTTGCATTCATCATGTTACTGAGACCCGCTGACGTTTAGTTGTTTATTCCTTTGCAAGGCATTGTTGTTTTATATCGAACTGCATCTATTATTGAACACGTGAGTTGTGCATAATGTTACACATCAAATGTGCTAAATCGATTAAAAAATCGCGAATCTTGACAGACGGAGTTTTCCTTGTAGTCTCTAGCATATTAATTATTTTAACCGATGAACAAATTATTATTGTTGTTGTTATTATTATCGTTATTATTATAAATATCATTTGCAGCGACAAAGATCGAACTAATAATGGCAACTAATTTAGCGTCTGGCTGAAAATATTGTGTATTCGAGGATTTTTAGGTAGTACTCTAAATCAAATGGCAGTCTTTAAATTTTTCTGCACCGTATTGATTGACCGTGTAGAAACATTTATGACCTACTTTTACCGTAGCAGTGTTTAAATATTTCTAAATATCGGTCTGACTCACCTCATATAGGGAAGTTTTCACAATTTCTTTCTCAACGTTTGTCATTATTTTGCTGAACAATATTCGTTTGGTTGATGTTGCATGAATTCTACTAAATTTTCACTCTGGTAGTAATAATCTCAGATATCTAAGTAATGTTCCTATGGTTAGCTGTCCTTCAGTTTCTCTTCATTTCATTCCGACAAAACCATTTAATCTCTCATCATTTGGGTAGTCCCACTGGAGTTCCCTTCAATCTACTAATGAGAACATGAGTCTGGGATCTCAATATCCTTCTTGAAATCTTCACTTCACCTTCTCTCACTTTCATTCTGGGTCCGTCTGTTTCAGTTCTCTGCAACGCTTATGGACATGATGTAATGTAAGTCAGTTTCGTTTAACTTTCCAGTAATTTGACTTTAGTTTTTTACCGTATATTTTTAGCTTTTAATTGTCTTCACTTGTTAACAATTTGTTCTAACCTTCTAAGACTTTCAAATGCTTCATTATCTATTTACTTTACGATGCGAGAATCTCCTCGCATCACAAATACCGTCCATTTTTATATTACTTGAGCATCCTGTGATTTTCTCTTGGTGAGTTTCTCTTGATATCGTCACGGTGTCATTCAAGTGATTATCCAGTGATTTCGTTGAGTTCTGTCTGAGAATGAGCATATTGATCAATATATTGTGCAATAGCTAATCTGATAATCATGATGTACTATCTTGAAATGCACTTGCCATATCACCTCATAAATTTAGTTCTTAGCCTATTTTCAACTGTCATTCATATTATCGGTGGCATCTTTGAGAGTCATTTTTGTTACAATGACGAGCCTCCCAAATCAAATTCTTGCGTACTGCTGTAGTGAGCAGTAGTCGATTTTTGTTACAAGCCTTCGCTGATTTCTTCCAATTTTCTAGAGCGTCTCTAGCGACTTGAAGTAGTTTTGAGCTTCTGAAGTATTTTCATGTTCGAGTTAGTCTGAACTTTTTGGATCTAAATGGTCGTTGTCGCCCTCTTCTGTACTCTTCATCATTGAGGGAAATCTCTCTTCACTATAGACCGCCTCAGAGGCGACCACTTCATCAACGTCGTCATCATTATCTTCGTTCGCCCATGAGATCTTTCGTTCTTCCGTTGACCCGCCGAGGGCCACCTCGTCAGTTGCAGATGAATTTTCTGCTCCAGAAGATTGGCCCCTTACAGGTAATTCTTGATCTGAAGCATGTTGCTCGCTCGAAGAGTGCCCGTATTTGTCTGCAAAGACTGCGGATGTAGAAGCTGAGCTTTCAATGGGCCATTCCTGAAAGACAGTGGAAGATTCTTGTACTACAGTAGTTCCCTGTTGGCTTTCCGCAGTCATTTCAGAATGATAAAGAGATTCTAGTTCATTCAGTGGTTGACGCGGACGAATCTCTGAAATTTCACCGGATACCAAATTACTACCGGGTGTGTTTCTTTCGATTGAACGTTCCTGTGGCGAGAAAGGTTTGGCGTACAGCTCTTCAGAACGCGTAGGAATTTCAGAAGACGCTTCAGTTTCAGGGCCAGATATGTCTACCGAATGTAATGGCTGCAGAAGAGTCTCCATATCCGTAGCGGTTGGAGTGGCTGTTGTTGTTGCTTTGGTTTGACTGTCATGGAATACCGAATTATGAGAGTTAAAAGTTTCGGATGTACTTTTTGGCTCCTCATAATTTTCTAAGCCAACAGGTGACGGAGGTTCAGCTCCTGTAGATGAATATTCGTGATTTTCCAAAGCATGAGATGCAGAAGGTTCGGCTGTTGTTGGCTCCTCGTGATTCTCCAAAGCATGAGATGCAAAAGGTTCGGCTGTTGTTGGCTCCTCGTGATTCTCCAAAGCATGAGATGCA
>LQNS02278187.1:19850450-19868705 GCA_001587735.2 Parhyale hawaiensis
TATTGGCATCCGAAAACAATTTTTCCGTTTCCAGGATTCTGACCACACAGAAAAAGGCTGCTTTTCAATTGCCTGTCATAACTTCAGACGGCCCAAAAATTAGAGGTGGCTGATGCCTCCCCAAATTAAATTCGAAAGCTTTGAGGTTCGAAGAAAAATGCCTTTCATGGAGCTGGGACGTGACAAGAAAAATCGAGCGATTTATGAGGAATCAAGGACTTGGAATCTCAACCATCAGGGTCATTATTGCAATGAAAAGATATCCGTCATCCCAATCACGAGTTTTGTAATGAACTAATATTTTTGCGAACGTTTTTCAAATTCGTACTCTTATATGGTGTTTTTTTCTAGTTAATCCCAGTTTGAAGAAATTTTTATTTTTAAAAATATGCATTTTGTATGAGACATTAGCTACATAGGCCTTGAGCCGAGCATAACATACTCGTAGAATCAAATGCTTGCTTAAGTTTCGAATCTTTTATCATAATACGGAATAAACTTTTATATAGCATAGAAGTTAATATTCAATTGTATACACATGTAAACCTTGCAACTGATGCAATTTGTCAAAGCTGATGTTGCCTTTTTGTACATCATGTATAGGTAATTATTTGCCTTGCTTTGATTCAAAGGGCAAAAGGATGAATACTTGCAAATGCAGCTTAATTCATGCAGCATTTAACTCAATACTCCGGCGCTGATTCGCATAGTAGACAGGAAAAGCCAGCGTCAGCATTGTATAATATCTCACAGGAGTAATGCGCGGCTGGACCGTGATTTACATGCGAAAAATTTCATCGTAATTGTCCTTTCATTTTGCTTGTCATATTGTTTGATGTAGATTTAATAGTCAGCCAACTGACGGGTCAATGTGGTAAAAGCCGTGACCTCGTACATTCAGCGCAGAATTTATTCCATCAACTTTATAGTGCATCACTTTGGAGCAATTTTTCAGGAATTCCCCGGCTGTGATGCGACCAAAAACTGGTCTAAGCGTTACAAAACATCATTCAAACTTGAACGCCTAAAGCGTAATAACATCACCTGCGCGGTGGGGGCAAATTTCAACGCCGTCATTTTTTTATGGCCTGCTTAATCTAGAGTTTTGGCGTTTTTCATATCTAGGTAAACCCCACTAACGCCCTGGAAAAAAATATGAACATTGCTCAACTCCTTTTCTTCCTTTTTGGAAGAAAGACAAACAAATATATTTACTTACATTTTCTGTAAAAACATAATCACTGCTCCCATTTCGATCGTGGGTGATAATCGCAGTCTTTTTTCGCCTGCACGCATACAGCAGTATTAAAAAATCCCAAAATGGGGACACCCAAAAACACATTCCATTCATTTTTATGTTTCATAGAAGTAGCAGCGTAATAAGTTAATGCCGAAGGGAAATATTGGGTACTGAGAGTTTGCCTTCGATACTTCTATAAGTAAATACTTTAGTATTTAGTTCACTTCGGAACATGAGGCCGGCTAACGAAGTCTCCGTGCAGATCTAGAATGTAAGCACTTTGAATTCACGTTTACTGTCAAAGTGTAAAATATTAACAATATAAGTTATATAGGGAAAAAGTGGAATTAAAAAATATCTGCGACTGCATCTTGGTGGGTGAAAGTAATTCCTAAGGGTTACTTAACCCTTTCGTCGCAGAAACTTTACTCTTTTATGAGGTTCCGACAGAAGCGCATAGAAGGCACTATCATTGTAGCCACTTGAGCTCATCTAAAGTTTTTTTCAGTCGTAGATAAAATACTACCACATATTTCAGATGTTTTGTTAAATATATGTTGTTCAAATTTTCATGAGAAGAAACAACGCACTAGTTTTAACTTTAAAAATTCTAATGCGGGACATCTACGACCCGTCAGTATAGAAAGGGTTAACTTGCGTTGCTAACCTTTCAATATTGTCGAGAATCGAAGCCATTGTACGCAGTCGAGAGCTCGATCTCCTGAGGTCTGAATTTCCTCCCCCTGCTATGGATGGTCCTTTTCGTGTCATTTTTTCTCAGTTTTTTATAATTGGATTGCGGAAGTTATTCGGTGGCTGTCAGGGTGTGTTGTTCACACCCCGGGCCCGCAGTTTTCCCCTCCTTTCATTTGCATACTATCTTGGCTGACCATCTCTGAAGGATTTCTTCCCTCCGATGGAAAGCCACAGCCAACAAAAAATCAGATAGCGAATTGACCATTTGCCAGCTGAAATTCGGCACTTTTATCTGCTCTTTTTGATTGATTGATTGATTGCTGTGGCGCATAAATAAAACAGTTTGCACCATACATTCCAATACTAATAGGAGCAGTTTTGACATGAAATATGGGAGTTTGCTTCCAAGAGCTTTACCATCGATTCTGCGATGCTGATTGTTAATTTAGCAATGATACAGCTGTCGGCTGGTATAATAATGCTGACTTTACGTGTTCCGTGTATTTTTGTGCAGTTTAAGCCAATTGCTCATAATACAAAAAAAAAACACCTACTATGTATGGAATATGTGGAGAACTCTTGAGTCACTGCACCAAGTAGCCAATACCTCAGTCAGATTCAAGTAGCTCTCCAGAACCAGGAGATCTAATTATGTGTTTTATATTTAGGACAGAGAACTATCTTCTTCAGTAGCCACAACTAATAGTATTTCATTGAAGCATTTAATGACGTTCACTGTAAAGGTATCTTCTTTATGTGGAAAAGCATTCCAGGGATTCTTGCATCATCATGTTTTTTTCTTCGTCTTCTTTTGGGGGGTAACTCTGTCGATCAGAATAAAAGCAGCTGCTGAATCGTACTCTATCCTACTCGATTGCAGTATATTCTCGCTATATCTAGCTAATCAGCAGAAATCATCTAACCGCTTTCATATAATTAAACGATTAATTTTGAGTGGCATTTCCATTGTAGAATCATGCTCTTCTAATAAATGCATGATTAAAATACTGAGCCAGAACATTTTGCATTCATCATGTTACTGAGACCTGCTGGCGGTTAGTTGTTTATTCCTTAATTTGCAAGACATAGTTGTTTTATATCGAACTGCTTCTATTATTGAACACATGAGTCGTGCATAATGTTATTCATCAAATGTGCTAAATCGATTAAAAAATCGCGGTGTTTAAAATCGCACATCGCAGTGTTTAAATATTTCTAAATATCAGTCTGACTCACCTAATATTGGGAAGTTTTCTCAATTTCTTTCTCAACGTTTGTCATTATTTGTTCAACAATATTCGTTTGGCTTGTGTTGCATGATTTCTACTAAATTTTCACTCTGGTGGTAATAATCTCAGATATCTATGTAATGTTCCTATGGTTAGCTGTACTTCAGTTTCTCTTAATTTCATTCCGAGCAAAATCATTTAATTTCTCTTCATCTGGCTAGTCCCACTGGAGTTCCCTTCAATCTACTAATGAGAACATGCGCCTGGGATCTCAATATCCTTCTTGAAATCTTCACTTCACCTTCTCTCGCTTTCATTCTGAGTCCATCTGTTTCAGTCCTCTGCAACGCCTATGGACATGATTTAATGTAAGTCAGTTTCGTCTAACTCTCCAGTAATTTGACTTTAGTCCTTTACCGTATATTTGTTATCTTTTAATTATTTTCACTTATTAACAAATTGTTCTATCTTTCTAAGACTATCAAATGCTCTTAGACGCGAGAATCTCCTCGTATCACAAATATCGCTCTTTTTATATTACTTGAGCAGCCTGTGATTTTCTCTTGGTGAATTTCTATTGATATCGCCACGGTGTCAATTAAGTGATTATCCAGTGATTTCGTTGAGTTCTGTCTGAGAATGAGCACATTGATCAGAATATTGTGAAATAGCTAATCTAATAATCATGATGTACCATCTTTAAATGTACTTGCCATATCACCTAATAGATTTAGTGCTTAGCCTATTTTCCACTGTCATTCATTATTTCGGTGGCATCTTTTAGAGTCATTTTTGTAACAATAACGTGTCTCCCCTATCAAATTCTTGCATACTGCTGTAGTGAGCAGCAGTCGATTTTTGCTACACGCCTCCGCTGATTTCTTCCAAATTTTCTAGAGTCTCTCTAGCGACTTGGAGTAGTTTTGAGCTTCTGGAGTATGTTCATGTTCGAGTTAGTCTGAACTTTTTGGATCTAAATGGTCGTTGTCGCCCTCTTCTGTACTCTTCATCATCGTGGGAAATCTCTCTTCACTAAAGACCGCCTCAGTGGCGACCACTTCATCAACGTCGTCATCATTATCTTCGTTCGCCCATGAGATCTTTCGTTCTTCCGTTGACCCGCCGAGGGCCACCTCGTCAATTGCAGATGAATTTTCTGCTCCAGAAGATTGTCCCCTTACAGGTAATTCTTGATCTGCAGCATGTTGCTCGCTCGAAAAGTGCTGGTATTTGTCTGCAAAGACAGCGGAGGTAGAAGCTGAGCTTTCAATAGGCCATTCCTGAAAGACAGTGGAAGATTCTTGTACTACAGTAGTTCCCTGTTGGTTTTCCGCAGTAATTTCAGAATAATAAAGGGATTCTAGTTCATTCAGTGGTGAACGCTGACGAACCTCTGAAACTTCACCGTATACCAAATTACTACCGGGTGTGTTTCTTTCGTTTGAACGTTCCTGTGGTGAGAAAGGTTTGGTGTGAAACAACAGTTCTTCAGAACGCGTAGGAATTTCAGAAGACGCTTCAGTTTCAGGGCCAGATATGTCTACCGAATGTAATGGCTGCAGAGGAGTCTCCATATCCGTTGCGGTTGGAGTTGTTGTTGCTGTGTTTTGCCTGTCATGGAATGTCGAACTATGAGAGTTGAAAGTTTCGGATGCGCTTGTTGGCTCCTCATGATTTTCTAAGCCAACAGGTGACCAACGTTCAGCTCCTGTAGATGAATATTCATGATTCTCCAAAGCATGAGATACAGAAGGATCAGCTGCTGATGGTTCCTCATGATTCTCCAAAACATGAGATGCAGAAGGTTCGGCTGCTGTTGGCTCCTCGTGATTCTCCAGAGCATTAGATGCAGAGGGATCAGCTGCTGATGGTTCCTCGTGATTCTCCAAAGCATTAGATGCAGAGGGATCAGCTGCTGATGGTTCCTCGTGATTCTCCAAAGCATTAGATGCAGAGGGATCAGCTGCTAATGGTTCCTCATGATTCTCCAAAACATGAGATGCAGAAGGTTCGGCTGCTGTTGGCTCCTCGTGATTCTCCAGAGCATTAGATGCAGAGGGATCAGCTGCTGATGGTTTCTCGTGATTCTCCAAAACATGAGATGCAGAAAGTTCGGCTGCTGTTGGCTCCTCGTGATTCTCCAAAGCATTAGATGCAGAGGGATCAGCTGCTGATGGTTCCTCATGATTCTCCAAAGCATGAGATGGAGAAGGTTCGGTTGTTGTTGGCTCCTCGTGATTCTTCAAAGCATTAGATGCAGAAGGATCAGCTGCTGATGGTTCCTCATGATTCTCCAAAACATGAGATGCACAAGGTTCAGCTGCTGTTGGCTCCTCATGACTCTCCAAAACATGTGATGCGAAAGGTTCGGCTGCTGTTGGCTCTTCATGATTCTCCAAAACATGAGATGCGACAGGTTCGGCTGCTGTTGGCTCCTCATGACTCTCCAAAACATGTGATGCGAAAGGTTCGGCTGCTGTTGGCTCCTCATGACTCTCCAAAACATGTGATGCGAAAGGTTCGGCTGCTGTTGGCTCCTCATGATTCTCCAAAACATGTGATGCGACAGGTTCGGCTGCTGTTGGTTCGGCTGCTGTTGGCTCCTCATAATTCTCCAAAACATGAGATGCACAAGATTCAGTTGCTGCTGTTGCTCTTAGTTCCTCATTGCCATCTACAAGACGTGTAGTACCTTCAGCTCCCGTAGACTGCGCCTGTGCGGAATCTTCATCTCCTATATTTAGTGCCACATGGTCCTCTGAAGTTGTTTCTTGCGCTAAAGTTTCTTCTCCTACTGGTAGCTCCTCGATGTTCTTCAAAGTCTGTAGTTCAAAAGCTTCTTTTGCTACAGTTGGCTCCTCATGGACCTCGAAAGTCTGTAGTTCATGAGCTTCTGGTCCTGCAGTTGGCTCCTCATGGACCTCCATAGTCTGTAATTCATAAACTTCTAGTCTTGCAGTTGGCTCCTCATAGATCTGCAAAGACTGTGGTGTAGAAGCTTCCTGTCTTGCGGCTGGCACCTCGTGATTCACCGAGGTTTGTAGTGCAGAAACTTCTGCTCTTGCGATTGGCGCCTCATTGCCCGCCTTCATTTGTTGGTCCAATACATTTCCCTCATCCCTGCCACTTTCTTCTACTGCTGAAAGTTGATCCTGATTTACTGTATCTTGAGCCAATGATGACTGATGAAGAGCATCTTGTTCTATAAAATCTGTAACTTCTTTTTCCTTCGAAGGAATGTCGACACCATCGGCACTTTCTTTAGTTTCTCTTCCCATGCTGTCTAGGGTCACTTTTGTATTCAATTCTTCGGACTGTTTGATTTCCCTTTTGGTACCTTCCTCCTGTTGAGTAAATACATGAACAAAGACATTTTTAGGAACATTAGCATTTAGAATATAAAGTTAATAGACATTAAGAAGCGAAAGACATGATACATATATAGGAGAAATCAACTATAAAAGAAGCATTGGAAGCGGAAAAATAATAATTAAAGGCGTAGAAAATACTCATAAATACCTTCAATAAGAACGAAAAAGTAATCAGATTTAATTTGTTACATTTTCACGAAAAATATCATCAACTTGAAACCAAATAACGCTGACCTATGATGCTTTCATTTAGTTATATATATAATTATTTATCCAGCTTGAAATTTCAGTCACTCTGTGAATTAGTCATCCGTTGACTTAACGTTAACCGAAGTTGTTCAAGAAACTTTTGCAGCTTTGCAACTCTGGATTCATTTCCTTTTTAATGTGATCTGAAACTAAGAAATTTTAGGGCTGAAAATAAACATTCATAAAACCTATAATTTATTTTCAGAATGGCGTTAAGTAGCGTTACGTGTGCTACACTCAGTCCAATTAATCTAGGTGAATATGGGCTTTGAATGGATTAAAAAAGGAAAATCCCAGTATTGAATTCTTTCATGTGTATGCAGAAAATAATCCCAATCGGAAATTTTTGGGCTATTATCTGCTATTATCGGATGCGATGCTTTCGGAACATCGGATAAATACCGATGACTTTCAAATAAGGATAACATTGGAGGGCTAATTTGAGAACTACAGTAACCACTGCTGCCTTTCCGAAATAAATTAATATGATTCTTATAAGCATTACCTCCCTTGTGCCATTACCTTTGCAGCTGCTGAATGCGAATGACTAAGCAATCACTTCCTGCAACCATAACCCTTCTTCTGCCGTAGATATGAATTGTTAGAGACCAACTGTTGTTATTTCCGTGAAGGTAAAGTCAACTTAGACCACACCCTCACCTCACCATTCTGGTTTGTACTGCAGGTATAGGCCCACTGGCCCCAGATAAGTAAGTGTAGTTGTAGTCGACCTCGGGTCACCAAGAACTATGGAGCCAATTTGACGGAAGGAACAAATGACCGGAGACCCCCCACCCCCCTCATCGCTGAGGAAGGCAGTTCCGCCACGGCGCCGTGCATGCACTCACAACTGCCGAGTCAGCACACCAAAATCTGCAAAGAGCTCGCTGCCTGGCTGAGCATCGGACCGGCGAGCGATACAAGGTGTTAGAGCTGAGAACGGAAACATGCTGCTACCGTGGTGGCACATTTAAATCCTATGTCTTCCTGTAATGTCGAACGAGTGTTACTGTATTCAATATATGTACTCGCATTTGCTTCCGACACAGCTCTGCAGTTCACAATCTCTGGCGTAGTCCTTATTTCAATTTATCGCTTAAATCTGTTGTCAGTTTCAAAGGTAGCTACTTTTCAGTGAGAGAAAAGCAGTTCTGCTAGTAAAAAAATCTTCGCCTCAAGTAACCTACAGAATAGTGATGGGGCCTCTCTAGGTCTCATGCCAGTGTCTGTGTGGTAGTGATGGGGCCTCTCTAGGTCTCATACCAGTGTCTGTGTGGTAACATGGTGCATTACCGGAAGCTCGATGCGACCGTCACATAGAAATTTTCTGCAAGAAGTAAGGTTATTCAATTGACGATTTACCCGAAAAACAGCAAAATTATACTAGTAAGAATTGTGTACGTTCCATTCATGTTCATCAAAATTCCGTCGCAGTACGTTTCAGTTACTTAATTATTAATTGAACCATAAAAAGAGTTAATTACACAGAAACGTCATGCCATATTTGCAACACATAAAAAGTATACCTAGACAGGTTTAAACTAACATATATAAGTAAATAAAATGTAAATGAGTGTGTTCTACAGGATATGATAGGTATATGCTATACATAAGACACTTGTGGCTAGTAAAAAAGAGTAGTAAAGGTGAGTATCACTAATAGAATAACTATACATGCCATTATCTTTACAAATCATGACTACTGTACTTAACACTGACTAGGCAAATTAATGATTGCACTGTGCAATAACATAAAGTGGAAGTGAATTATCGCAAAATGCGAATAATGTTTTCGATAAGCCTCTCTCGTGTCAATCTACGTTACTTATTTTTACAAAACCTGACAATTACCATGCCATTGCTTAAACTCCATTGTAAATTGAGAGATATTCCGTATATTGTGCTTCAACAAAATATAAACGATACCCTGTTTCGCGTGTATCATCAAAATATAAAATATGAAAGCTACCCTGTGTGTGTCAAGTGTATTAACTACACGTACAATAATAGTCTATGTGTCAAGAAAATCTTGTTGAGGATACTTTGTATTTTGTGTGTCAACCATATCAGGAAGATACTCTATAATATGCCCATCAACAGCATGCATTGAAGTGTAGTGCATGGGCCAGTGTCGACTAGTTACTTTTTTACCAAGCCCCACATCTTCCTCTTTTTAGTTTCATTACTCTGCACTGCAATGGGTTAATACGAAACACTACTCACCTCAGTCATTTTAATTTGCAAAAATACCTAAAACAGGAAAATTTTCAAGACGATATTACTGCTTACGTGATATGCAATTGACACTACTTAACACGAACATCGCACAAAGTACACATCATTATGGTGCCCTTTATAATTCAGAAATTGTATCATACTACTACACAGTGGAACTCGTTTAGCTTTAAAATAAGAGAAAAACATTAGGCGAATTGTAAACATAATACTCTCAGTCCACGCTGAGAGAGTCTCAGGGTTAAGAAGTCAACCCTACCTGTACCTGCTACTTCACTCTACCACGAAAGTTTCTCTTTTTTTTCTCCGTAGGAATACCATAGGACAAAAAAACTTGTAGCTAGCCAAATAACACATCCTGGTACGAATAGGATTAACCAGCATTACTGAAGGTCAGGAACAGAGGTGGGCGCGGCCTGTTTTACAAGAACCGCTTTTTCAGTTTAATTAGAGACTCTTCGGCCCTCGGGAGGCTGGAAAATCTAGCCCAGGATATGCTTGTCTTTTAGCTGCAAGGCCTTAGGAATACAAAACTGTTATTGGAAGTTGCCGCTACGTGACCTCATTGAAGAATCGACTTATTTCATTATTGTAGTTACTGACAAACTAAAGAACAGCTGACCTACATAAGTCGGTGCAACCACCAGCCGTAAAGCCTGAGACAAGGTCGGCGGAGCAAAGGGGTTACGAATTAATACTATTACTTTGCCGTCGTAGTGGCAGTGTAGGCCAATGTTGAATATATAATGTACATTACTGGCAAGTTTCATAGAGCGCCTTAACGTTAAATGTGGTCAGTCAGGTAAGTTACATTGTAGTATAAAGTCAACTAACTTCTCGAGATACTAAACATTGTGATTAGTATACTGAGAGGATCTAACCTAGATTTCATTCTGAAATCTTACTCTTTCAAGTGAAAAAGTGAAACACTCGTTAGGTGAAGCAATCTTGAATTGAAATACTCGTTAAGAGAAGCACGCATTAAGTGACACAATTGTGAAATGAGACGCTCGTTTAGTGAAACACTCGTTAAACTAAATACGGTACCTTTTAAGTGAAACATTCGTTAATTGGAAGACCTTTCAGTCAAACACTCATTAAGTGAAACGCTCCTTAAATGAAACACTCGTTAAGTGAAACACTGGTTGAATGAAACATTCGTTAAAAAAATCTTCAATTCAAACACTCTTTGAGCGAAACACTTGTTAAGTGAAATTCTTGTAGTCAACCGAGTATCACGGGTAAGATATTTTATTGACCTTCACGATCGTTACTCGCCACGGGTTAACGTCGCTCGTTAAGTCAATGATTTTCGCCACAGTCGATTTGCTTCACCAAATAATAATTATGGGAGTAGTTGCTCGTTCAGTGAATAATTTCTTAACTATTTTTCACTCATTTTATTAACTCATTCGCTATACGATATTCCACTGTGCATTTTATGATGCTAATGTGATAAGGAAAACTACGTTGCATATTTTTCTAGAGCTTGAAAGACACGTAACGGGAAATCGTAAAAACTATATGTAAGCTCTAAACTTGTATATTTCGAAGCCTGATTAATAAGCCAATTATGCTTCAAAACTTCTAATTTTTATGCTAATATAAAAATGGAAAAAGTCAATTTTTATATGAGTAATACTAAAAACAGATTTAAATAGATTTTAATTGTTTAGAAAGAATGTTATTTCAAAACCATCATAAACTCAATATGACGTGTATCAATTGTTATGTTTAATTATATCCTCACTGATATGTATCTTTTGATTTACGCCAGTTCAGATTATGTGCTACGCACATGTTTTTTGCAGATTAATTTCACTTCGCTTTAGTTAAATCATATTCCAGAGATCCGTAGATTTTACAGATGCATTTCTTCTTCTAACTACCAAAATGCATCAACAACTGGGTTGATCAATAAACAAGTACCATTTATTATACGCTCTAGTGTTTATAGCATGCGCATTGCACAATTGCTGTACACAGAGAACTCTCGCTTCACAAACCACTTGCACCGCAACATTCTGGTTTCAAAGGATAAAGTATTTGGTATGCGAGCTATATAATAGTGGAAACTGCTAACTTCATCAGTTTTCCAAACTCATTTTGGAGGTTGAAGCGTTTAAATTTACTAACAAACGAGTTCTCTGTGTCTACATCAAAATTTTGTGTTCACGCTGTACGCTTCTGTAACTGTAATTTAGTCGTTGCAAATTTTCAAAAAGTTTTGCTGATATCTATGTAAGTAAAGTAAGCACATACAGCTTCTCTTTAATTTGGAAAGGATGTACGTAAAAATGTTTTTGTGGGATGAAAAATCCTTGATAGGACTATACATAGGTCTATGTTTCATTCATCATGACGACTTGAGACAGCTATGTATATGAAATACAGCCATTGGACCTCTTCATGCAGCAGATATAGAGTGATTATAATTGTCACGGAGTTGCCTTCTGAGGAACTCAACTGCATAATATTATTACCTACTTTCTACACATATTTTTGCATATACTATGGAATCAATAACACTAAACATCTACTCTTTTGGCTTCGAACTACGATTCAGTGACTTGTGAAGAGACATTTTTTATTCCACTCATGAATTATTTGACTTTGATCTTTCTGTAATGAATTATTTGACTTTGATCTTTCTGTAATGAATTATTTGACTTTGATCTTTCTGTAATGAATTATTTGACTTTGATCTTTCTGTAATGAATTATATGACTTTGATCTTTCTGTAATGAGTTATTTGACTTTGATCTTTCTGTAATGAATTATTTAACTTTGATCTTGCTGTAATGAATTATTTGACTTTGATCTTGCTGTACTGAATTATTCGACAGGTCATTCGTTCATGGGTTGTTCAACTAAGCTTGAACTGTAAATCCGTACATTTACTGATACATATTTTTAGTTCTACAAAATGCATCAATGAGACGGATTATACACAGCAATTGGTCATTAATGTGCATTACATTATACCATCTCCTTCACTCAGCAATTTTTTTCAGTGCATATGCCGTAGATTTGATAGTTTACTCGTCCTGCATGTATTACTAAAAAATTTTATAATTAAATGGTAAATATCGCATCCAGAAACAGCTTCTAGAATTGCTCAATTAACATTGTTGGTATAGACTGATACACTAATCTATGCACCCTTATTCAAAGTTATGAAGAGGATTAATTGTAAGGAATGAAAAAAGTTTCCAGCTGCAAACTAAAGTCGACACATTGAGTTTTTCTGATTGTCAAAATAAAATACTTTCATATTTTATACTACCAATAAATACAAATGATCAACTAGAAAAGCTAATTTCACATGAGCAGGAACCCTCATGAGGAACATTTCATTTGCTTGAGAATATTTTACGATCTTGCCCTATTTGTCTTATTAGCCTCCAGTAATAATTGTGACTGGTAGTAAATGAAGCTATAATTTCTCTTAGTAAATTTCATGTACTTGAACTTTCAACTTCCCCACACGATAGATCTTTCAAAATCGTGATCACAATGTCGGTATAATTCGTGAGAGGAATTATTGGAAACTAAACACTTTTCAGCAACATTATTCAAAACACTTCTCGACAATATTAGTTGTTTTCATCAGACCTTCCAACCATTCTCTGGAAGTCGGATTTAACACCGCGGAAAAAGTCGCGGATTCCGTAATTGTCTTGCTTTCGATCCGTTGCCTGTTGAGCGAACGTTAGGAAAAATTTGCATTAATTGGCAGGTATTAAATTGCGAGAAAGTTTTTTACGAGGGGTCAGTGCTCGCGAATACACATAGCGACAAGTTGGAAAGTGCAAAATGCTTGTTAGTTGGTGAAGCGGTGGAAATTAATCTTGGTAACAATGTTACATGTAATTTTGTGTTGTGGTAGGAGTAATAGATTTAGTTCGTTTTTAAAACGATGAAAATCAATTTCTGCAATGAAACTAGATGTCAATTGAAGGGTTCATCCGTGGTTATATTATTACTTTGTAATTAACAGTGAAGCGTTTACTTAATACAATCGAATTAATTTCGGCCATATAGTCAGACGTGGATTTTACAGTATGTCATAGACAGGATTATTAGATATCAATTGTCCCTTATATTAGTGAAATAAAATAGGTATCAAAAGTAACAGTATCGTTAGGTGTTAGCGATTATACAGGTTGCTTTTATTATTGGTGCGCAGGCGTACTAGGTGTGCAGTGTATGTTCATTTTGAAAATACATAAGTTGACATTGGTAGAAAAAAATATGTGGTCTAGAATGTAATATCAGTAACATTATACTTATATAAGCATAACCGGCATTGTCTCTCGACATCGGATGATACATGCTCAAAATTTTTAATTTAAAAATGACTTATTGAAAGAAAAGTAAAATCAGGTTTGAAGTGAATAAAATTGAAGTAAGGTGCATGAATTGTGGGGTGAGTGTATTTTTGGCAAAAGAAACTTTTTTGTGTTATCGTTATTTGCAAAATGAAACATTAACATTAATAAATTCAGTAGTTGCACATAAAAAATATAAAAATACATAGTAGCAAAGTAAAATGAGAAATATGAGAGAAAATATATTTATGATATGCACATTTAACAAAGATATACATTTCATTTGCATTGTGTGTTTAGTCACATATACGACAAAGTAACAAAATTATATATGTAAAGTTGCGAAAATGCAGTGCAAAACATTAAAGACAAAAGAGCGCGAATTTAAAAAAAATAGTGATAATTATACAGAAAAATTTAATAATAACCACATTATGGAGGTAGTAATTCAACACCCATAGATTTAAAAAATGCAAGAAGAAAGAGATGGTGAGCACATGGAGTGGGTGCAGCAATATACATACGTACAGAAGAGCGGTAAGCATCGGACGCAGAAGAAGAGATTAGTTAACGACAACATGTAAGATTTATACAACCATGACTTTCATTAAAAATTATTGCAGCCTCAGTAACCAAATTTTGGGGTTGGGAAAGCTCCTCGGTGGTCATTATAGCTCTAAAGTCCCTGTGACAATTAATGAAGTGGTACGCGAGGCAAATGATCACGGCGATAATATTTGCAAATTTAGTCATTTTTCGTGTAACGCGCCTTGTCTGTATATAAAAAAATTTGAAATTACATCAATTTTATAGCTGTAACGCGTTATGTTATCTGCTTAGTAGAAGATGCAGCAATTATGCTGCAGTAAAATGATGAAATTCAAAGTGTAACTGGCTGATACTGCGAGCTACCTCTGAGGAAAACCACGTTAATGTTATGACTAGCTTTATTTTTCCACTTTTTGCAGGTATCAAAACTAATGTCTTGCAATAACTGTTACGAGACCGAATTCTTAATTTTTTTTTTTTTTTTTGAGGGGGGGAGGGCAAAGTAGACTACTTTGCGTACGATACGGCCAAAGCACGGATACGTGGTTCGCAGTTAAATAGGAAACTGCCCAGTAGTAAATCGATAGCTGATGCAAATTTCTCATAAGTTAGCATGTATTAACTCGATTTCTGGCCCAATAATGTGAAAAGAGAATGAAAGGTGTACTAAAGATGCAATGATTTTCAACACGCACATAAGAACTAAGAATCTACAGTACGAAAGCACCTCGAACTTTGCATTCTCTACATAGATATAAAATACATAAAATAAAAGCAGTCACCCAAGTTCAAGCGCACTATACAAAGCCACAAATTCCTAAGCAAAGCTGCTATTGCGGCTGCAAAACGTACTGTAATTGGCAAAAAAAAACTGGAAGGGTTCTTACATGACAAGAAAACACATCTCTGTAATCCAGTAAAAATATAGTTGCCTCTCCGTGGAAAATATATGTATCTCCATGCAGTATAATAATTCTGACGGTCTGTAGAGATATCACTTGCGAAGATATTTTTCAAACCTCATCGATATGTACAAAGCTGAAGCCAGATAAGTATAAGTATTTTAATTGTTTTTCATTTGTCATTCTGTTTTTTATATAAGTACTTAAAAAGTCATTTGTAACTCGACAAACGACTTAAGTCTATTTACCATGCATACTCTACTATAGCATAGTTATTACTATTATAACTATTTACATCTCTGAAAAACTACTAAGCGAAAATTCAAACTACTAGCAAAAATTACAAGGCAGCAAAAGAGCGTAAGCATCTTTAGTTGTTGGTAAATGTAGTTTTTTACTGACTATGTATGTAGGTGATGCAGTGTTTTTTGTTAATTCTAACCTATAACCTCGTCTTACAATTGAAAACATAGCTTTTTTTTTAAAGTAATTATTAACAGCTTCGATATTCATAAATATGTTACTTAGTCACATTACTAATAAATAAAAGAAATCACATCGCCTTACAACTTCTTTAACCAACTTTAAATGCATGAGGCCTGTGCGTGGTTACATCATCCATAATTGACAGAAACCCAATGTAACTCTTTCTCAAAGTCAACTTTTGTAACTAACTCCCTATTTCATGAGCGATCTTAGAAATGGCACGTGCTCCATCCCTTTGAACTATTACCTCCTCACTCACATCGGAGTGCTACCCCATAACCTTCACAGCCACCTTAACTTTTCTTATCTTTCAGGAGGCAATAATGGCGTTTGTATCCTTGTTCAAAACACTGGAAAGATCCTAAGATGCCCAGAATCAGAATTTTCTGGAGCGGAAAATATTTCAAAGAAGCTTTATTGCCCGCCTCAAGTGATCTTTATTGCAGTTATTTTCTCGCTGAAAAAGAACACTTAGCCTTGATCTCCAAAATTTAATAAATGTTACTAATGCTGCAACCATTACGCAGGACAAAAAGTCAAGCATTTAATAAAACGGTGTGCTGCTCCAATGCTTCTCGAAGGGCTGGACGAATATATTCTTTAGATATTAGAGCTTCTTAAGCGGCAGCTCGAGCCATCGAATAAATGAAAAGTTACATTAAAATAAGGCACTATGAATTAAGCATAGGTACAGAAAAGAAATATTTAATCAATTTGACCATACGATTTAACCACCACATTTGATTCCGAGGGGCAAAAAAAAATATTTTCTTTGTGCTCAATATTATACAAACAGAGAACTCACCAATTCTATATAATGTAGTAAAACCTTAACCTGAAGCGATTATATTTCCCGTGCAAAGAAACCTACTCGTGTTTTCTATATAGTCGATATTTAGGTCGAGCATTTTGTTACAATTAGAACGTTTCGATTGGTAGGCAAAATTAATATTTCAATGTTTGACTTGTCTTAAACTTAAGGCATGACCTTAAGTCGTGTTCCAAGTGTTAAAAACAACCCGATTACTTTGAGCCGGTTGGAAGTTCTGCTATTCGGGGCAAGATTGAGTTTCTGGATGTGACCCGCGTCATTGAACTGAAGCGCTTTCCAGAGGTGTCTTGGATACCGACTTTAAGTGTGTAATGGGAATACGGCAGTAGGACAACACTATCTTTTCTTTCTACAGCTACATCCATACATTCATTGAGGCAACGGTAAGTGTATGCTTGTAGCCCTGTTATTCAATTATCAATATGTCAAATCTGCTATGGAACTTCTTACTGATCTCTGGTGGCTCCACTATAGGAATGGGTGGTTTGTAAGTGCACCACATTTCAAAGGAGCTTTAGGCGCTGTCAGTTTAATTATGCCCTGACAGTTCGAAGACTCTTGTGTGTATGAATTTCACAGATTATTTGTTCTCTATTCGCAACTTTTTTTACTTTATTGAATCCACTTAGTAGAATACAAATTGCAAACTCCTTAGACGTTCTGTCATATTAAGGAGTTTTACCCTCAGGTGTTGTAGGCGGGAGAAGACATGGCACACTTGATTATTTTCGACCAAGTTAGTGTATCTAGGAAAAGCAGCAAGATAATTATGCAAAAGGTATGCTTTTTCTATTTTGAAAAAATCAGACGCGCTAACCTCAAACTGATGACCTGACAAACACGTGCCTCGCTTGCTCAAACATTCTCGATAAAACACATTTCGGTCTGTCACAGCTGCTCGTCACGCAGCAGTAACGAGTCTCATGCAACTCATTTCAGTATATATGAATATGGACATATATGAAGCAGCTGGTGTACCGTACGAGAACTCTCTCGCAGTATTTTTATAGCGTTTTTGACAACAGCAACGTTGTGTTAAAATTGCGTAGTTTCGTTTCATGTTGGAGCATAAAAAATTGTGAATTTGTTGTGAAAAATAATTTATTTCCTGTCAACCTTACGAGAGGGTTCTTTACGCGCCCAGTAAAAAATCAAGACTCTTGTGTTCAAAAGCATTACTTAGCTAACGAATTCATTCACACGTGTAGCAAGTCAAGGACTTTCACATGCCTTTTTTATATCAATAGACAGTCATGGCGTAATTACGCCTGTAGTTCATTATGCTTCGCAGTAGCATTGTCCTTCAGCTATGAAAGCCGCAAAATGCTTTTTTAATTGTCAAGGTAAAAAGATTCACTTTCCACTAACTCCATTGGAAATCCTGCTTATCAACAGAGCTATACTGTACCGTTGATAAAGTTAGTATGCGTGGCATTTTTTTTTTTATTTACTGCATACAGGAACGCCTGAATGCAATGGAAAGTTAACGCAATACACAAATGTATCCCTATCATTGTACGACTTCACCGTTTTGTGCAAACTTTATTGAAATTTCAAACATTACTTTTCCTAATTCTTTTTACAGGATATTGGAAATCATTGTTTCATCGACTGTATATATCTTCCGTCAATAAGAATTAATCGAGGGATTAAGTAAACGTAGTTTTGCATCAAAGTCGTCTGACGCAATACTTTTGAATGATTATGTTTGTGAATTGACAGTAATATTTACTATTCACTACTGACAATTTTTTTACGTAGCATAAAAGATTTTTGTTTTTCGCCCTTTTCTTATGATATTAAATCGAGAGAAGCATTTTCCTAGCTAATACTAAATTCCGATATCAGTGTTTTCTTTACCAGACGATTTCTAACACTCATTTATTTTTTAATCGGTAACGTCTACAGATTGTACTTTAATTACAAAATTGTGAGCAATTAATATGTGCTAAGAGACAGGGGCAAGACTGCTAAAAATTAGTCCCGCCCATCCTATGTTATGAAGACCATCTATCCCAGGCCCTCAGGGGCATATTGTGGCGGGCCCTTTCCCTGCCACAATATGTTTGGGCATCACGCACCCAAGGGTCCCGAGTGCCTTCTCCGCAGGGGATGTAGCATCTGGCCGCAGTTCC
>LQNS02278187.1:19868724-19899173 GCA_001587735.2 Parhyale hawaiensis
GTATTTCGTCTCATTTCCCTGTGCGGCGTAGCTGAGCGACAGCGTTCAGCCGCGCCCGGGGGTTGGAGATGCTCAACTTACGCCTTTTTCCTATCAGCAGCGCACTGATCACTCTGAGACCTACCGGCAGAAAAGCCGAGATAAAAATCATTGACAATTTAAAACGCACCCTTGTAGGCGCACGAGCCTGTGGTTAAACACAGGAATAGTTCGGCGCGATATAGGCAGTGTGCCACTGAAGCGCTAGTAAAACTTCTACTACTACTACTACTACTACTACATCTATCCCAGGGGGATCCTGTACGTTGCCTTAGCCATTAGCTAAGCCTTCGAGACGTCAGTCTTTCGTGCCCACTTCGCTACATTTCTTTTTCATACTCACACTGATGGTGCTTTGTTCTGTTCTTCATCATTTTTCCTGAATTGCTGTTCCCATGTGCGTTGAATCACTTCGAGCACGGGTTCCACGTTCGTTTTGACATACTACATGTCCCTTCCTTTCCTTCTCTTGAATCACCATAGTTATGTCTAAGGAGGCTTAAACAACTAAAAAAAATATGACAATTCTCGGGATTTCTTATTGAAAACGTATCACTGTTAATGAATATCTCCTCGTTATCAATTATTTACGGTTAAGCTGTTTCATCCAAGCAGAACTTTATATCAAATACTTTATTGCTCTGAAATCAGGTTTGTTAGTTTTATGAGCAAGATTTTTTTATCAAATGCATCAGTGTTCTGAACCCACTTCAATTACCCATCACCAGCCAGAAAAATTGTTTTGCAATTATTATTATCATTAAAACTACCCGCTCAGGTCTCCCCGTACAGGTAATGAAGCCCAAATGAAGCTTTATGAAACACCACGACTCCAAGACGCTGCAAAAAAACTCCATTGAACAACCATGAACAACCATGAACAGCTGACTTAAAAGCCTGCAGGTCCACATGGTCGAACACGAACGTCGGTAACAAATTCCAAGTTGAAATTGACCAGGGTGAAACACCAACTGAAGTGGAAAATTCACTACCCAATAGTCTCCTGTGTAAATGGGTGGGCATAAGCCGCAGTTCATGTGTTTCTTCCAAAGACCTTGAATGCAGGGATAGAAGAATACAACCAATGTGTCTCGTTGTTCTGCACCTTATAAAGCATAGACAGGGAGGCCACCTTCCCCCCTTTGAAACAGATGTACTAGATCACCCAAAGCACACAGCCTTCTGGCTATGCTACCAAGTCAGTCTGGCAGATGCAAGTGACTAGCTGCAGCCGAGGCCCAGGCCAGAGAGCCATATTCCAACAAAGGCAACAGGATAACATAACAGAATTTACGGACTACGTCCCTGTCACCGAACGCTGAACACAGCTTCACTATACGAAGAAGACTAATCTTGTTCGAAGCCCATGACACGAGACATCGAATATACGCTTCAACCGTTATCTTTTCATCAAAGAGGACGCCAAGAATTTCCAGAGAGCTATACCTCTGAAGCCCAGTGTCATCTATTTTCAGAGGTGGATGCTGGGGTGTATTTGTCGGAGACCGACTGACAATCATAAACTTAGTCTTCTCTGCATTCAGCTTCTTATTCCTAGGAGAGCACTATGCACTAATACGCAACAAGTCCCTATTTAGAGACGGAGTGACAAAATTTCACATGATGGGGGCCGGTATCACAGCGATAAATGATGTATCATCAGTATATGTGATCATTGTATTCTCTAGCGAAGAAAACATGTCGGTTGTGTACAGAACAAAGGTCAACGGGCCGACCACGCTACCCTGAAGGGCCCAAAACTACCGCGACTGAAGCATTGAAGCAACCATCTACGGACACACTCTACGTTCCCTCTAAAATATTATCCAAATGATTGTCAAAATCCTGCCTCCTACACCAAACAACTCCCACTTATGCAATAGACCCATGTGGTTGACCCTATCGAACACTGCACAAAAGTCCAACTAAACGAGGCGTGCTTCAGAACGACTGTCCCGGGCTGACTGTAAATGGTGCAACGCAGACAACAAAGCGTCACGACAACCCAAACCCTTTCTGTACGCAAACTGACCNNNTTTCTGTACGCAAACTGACCATTTGACAGCAGTATATAGCAACCTCAACAAAGTTTCCAGACTTACTAGTTAACAATATCTCAAAACCCTTCGATGAAATGGATGTTAACGTAATGACTCAATAATTGGCAATATTTGGTGACATTGGACTTTTGGGAATAGCAGTGATATTCGCTGTACAAAACAAAGGGGAAAATTTTCCAACCGAATCAAGCGTCGGGTAAGCACTCTGAGCTTAGCAGAGAAACTGCCAGCTAATTCCAAGCAGGAACTTTGTTTTTCAGCCTATCTGTATATCAGAACCCCTGTTTATTATCAATCCCTTTACGATAATTTTGTTTCCAAGCACCCTTTCTTTTACCGTACATGTCAGCGTTGCGGAACTCACGTACCTTATCCACCCCTAACAATAATCACCGGAATTTTCCCAAAACATTTGCGTTGCTTCGGAAGCACAAATCGAACAGAAGCAAACAAAGATGGCGACTTTACAGCAGCACTTCTGTGCTTTACTGCCCAGATCTCAGACCTCAGAACTTGGGGGCACACCCGGGCCCGCAGCAGCACGTCCTCATGTGACCCTTGGGGCTCCTACAGCCCTGCTGCCCCCTGGCACGGGGAAGGGGGCAAGCACGAGTGAAAGCAAACAAACATATTTTGTCGCTTGTTTCACTTCTTGGAGTCCTGGTATTGTGAGAGGAAGCGCTCTTATTTCCAAGAAGGATTTTTTTATTGTTTTTTCTTGAATCAAGGAATTCGAGAAAACAGTGTTCCTGCTCTCCACTGGTTTTCTTTTTTTTTTTATATTTCTTATCAAACATGTTACTAGAAACGGCGTGCTTGCTGTGAGTGGAGATTTCTGTTTGTAAAAGGTGTTACCAGAAATAGCGTCTTTGCTCTCATTTAGGAATAATTATCGAAGATATTACCAGGCACAGTAGTCTTGCTTTTAAAAGGAGGATTTTTTCCATCGCAATCGTCAGATATGCAGCGGTTTTGCTGTCGGGTAAAGATTGTACATCAATGTTATAGCCAAACTATCATTTTTTGGAAAGTGGAATATTTTTTTCTGCTTCCAGATCCGATTTATGTTCGAATCGAAGCTACTGTTATGTAACGTCATTCATACTTTCAAATGAAATATTAGTTTTACGTGACACTAATTTATTACTGGAATTATTCCCATTCTCAGGTGTGATGTTCTTTCGCTAAATTGAATTAGGACATTACCAGAACGAGCATCTACCGCGGTAGTGATTGATTTTATTTTGTTTTCCTCCCTTGAAGTAATTCGAACGTTTTCTAAAAACAACGCTCCCTTTCACTGTTGGACAACACTTGTCAGAATTCAATTAACGATTGCGCACAGGTCAGCATCATGCAGTCAAGCCTTTGTTTTCTAGCTTTATGACGGGAGCTGTTCATATTGCTTGACTGCTGAGCGAATTTATATATATTGTTGTCTAAATAAATTAAGTAATATAAATGAGGATGAATTTTATACTGAGAAGTTTTGTATCTGCCAGAATATCCACGTTATATCCCTCTGGAATACAGTTGATCTTGGTTGTATATTGATCCATGCATATTTTTTACATCTATATTCATTGGACACCAATTACGGTATTTCGGGCTTAATTTATGAGTTCATTTCAAGCTAAATATTGACATTGCTCCCGTAACAATTGGTTATTAATCATGTTCATTTGATGCTGTACTGTTATGCAGTGATACTGTTATGCTCGCGTGTTATGAGAGCATAACACACACGACGGTCTAGGCTTGACTCGTCATGATAGCTTAATGTCTTCATTTTATTGATTAGTTTACGTATCTCGTCTCTACATTTAGTGTTAGTCTCGGTATTTTATTACTGTTACGGATTCACTAATTATTCGGTTTGGTTTGATATGTTTTCCACACGCATTTATATAAACCCGGTATTGCCTTTGTTATTTTAGTGCATTATGGGTTCATTTTATAACCTGTGTTTACGTATCGCGTCCATGCATTAGGTGCTGCTCTTGTTATTTCACTATCGTATAGGCTGGTTTTGTTACCCAAAGTAATATAAAGCACAAGGTGCCCCTTAGCTGCAGTGCAACACGTCTTACAAAGAGGCTCACGTTACGGACACAATGGAAGTTTCTGGAAGGTTCTTTCTTTAGAGGGCAGCCTCGAGTTTCTCCTTAGGCTTCCAAGCCTCCTCGAGCTAAAGGATGGGCCAAATTTCTATTCTTTCAGCACGCATCCGAGAATGCAATAAAACAAGCGCCGCAATGAACATAGAAAACTTCGTTTATTATATCTTCGTAATGACTGATGGTCTAATTTAACAATTGTGGTGACTTTATATACTTACCGAAGATATTACATTCTTTGTTGTTAAAAAATATGTTCGATTGCACGATTAGTTCTTTCATAATTGCATAAATCAAATAATATAATATAGTGCCGTGCTGTAGCTCTTTTCCTTCACTTTCACTCTGATGCCACTAAGATTATCTTACATAAATGATAATTACACCTATCACTGCAAAGCTTGTTCACATTTTTCCTCCTTTAAAAGTAAGACAAATTGCATGAGATTTTTATACCAATTTGTAATACTTGGCCATGATCCACAATCTATTTTTACTTCCGCTAATAAAGTTATGTTTCTGTCGGAGTTTGTCTGTCTCGTGGTTTGTTTGTCTGTCTATCTGTACGTTTATCACTATCTAAAATAACTCAAAAAATTATGGACGGATCTACATGATATTTACAGGAAATATTAAGTATGTTAGGCTGAACAGATGATTAACTTTTGGGTGAATATCCGTCCGTCCAACCGTTTGTGTGTTTGTCTGCAAATATTTTCGTGGTAACATAACTCAAACAATTATGAAAAAATCATGAAATGCACTGGAATTGTTAGCAATTTTACGAAGAGCAATTGACCAAATATTTGTGATGATCCATCTGTCCGTTCATCTGTTTGTCTCTGTGTTTGTATTTATGATTGTCAGAACATAACTCAAAAAGTTACCGATAAATTTTCAACAAAACTACAAGAAATGTTATTAACGTCAAGACGCCCAAATGACGGAATTTAGGTGACAATAAAAGTCTTACTCTCACGATCAATTTGAATTTTTCGTTAACATTGCCTTGCTTGGCGGCGGGATGTGTTCTCACTGTGTTCTAATTACATTTGTATTTCTAGTCATTGTCCATGAATGTAAGTACCTTAACCCCTCACGGGGCATAGCACGGACGTTAAGCCATAAGGTTAGATTAGTTACGTTCACCCATCCTATGTTATGGAGAGCAGTGACCCCAGGAGGATCCTCTTGGTTTCCAAAGCCTTAGCGTGGTCTTCGGAACGTCTTTCCTTCGAGTCCACTTTACGTCCTTCCACTTTCATTTGCCTGCTAACGTTACTCTCCTCTGTTCTTCCTCTTCTTTCCCGACTTGCTGTTCCCATAAGCGTTGATCCAGAGTGGAAACATCTTCGTGAATGGGTTACACACTTCTGTCGACATAAACTATGTGAATCTGATTTTTGTACATTACGATCTTGTTAATTTTTGAAGTAATATAAATCCCACATAAGGAAAAGTTAGTGCCCTAATAAAAACCACAACTAGGCAAATGAAGTAACCATATTTCGCTTGAATTTAGACACTATTCTAAAAGTTATGAATTTTTCTGTATTGTGAACTAATTTTACCGTGAACCACTTTAATGCATGTCTCTGAAAATGCCCAGAAAAAGGACGCTTGACGGCTACCGAGAACGATCGGATTATTGAAGCCCTTGCAAAAGGTATCTCTTATAGATTTAGCCAAGGAGCTAGAGAGAGATCTAAGAACTTTGTCTTCAAGCATGGAGAGCCCCAATGCCAAACCCAAGAAATAGAAGAACACGAAAAGAACCCTTTCATCTCGTGATATTCGAAATATAGGCAAAGAAGCAAGTAAGCATCCAACAGCACTAGAGCTGCCATATTTGACAACGCTGACGTCGCTCCTTTGTCCAAACAAAGCCGATATAATGTCTGGAATGAAATGGCAAGGAATGTTAAGCCTGTCACTTGGCCTCAGCTGAATAAAACCCCAAGAAAAAATGCTTATTGCTTGGGCAGGAAAATATATGAAATGAACTTAAAAAATTTTCTCGTTATGGATGAAGCTAGAGCTACCCTTGATGGCCTGGATAGATAGCCAAAGTGTTGAGTCCTCTTGACGCCCCTATTCTCCATTGAATGAAATGCCAACAGAGAGGTGGAGGTGTTATGTTTAATGCCGGCATCATAGGTGATGAGCTTATTGGACCTATGATAGTGTCAGAGGGTGTCAAACTTACGATTCAAGCTTACATAGCGTTACTGAATGAGCCGTTGTTACCTTGGCTCGATGACCTACCATTGTCACGTCCCGTTACATGGTTTTCATCCACAACACTGCCCCAAAGTGCTCCATTCCATATAGCGAAGGTTACCACTTCTTTCCTTGGAACACTAGGCATCAGAGGAAAGCATCTTATGACTTGACCATCTTGCTCTCCTGATCTCAATCCCATTGAACAGCTCATGTCAATTTTGAAAAGGAGGGTTATAGAAGCGGATTCCAATTTACATCGAAAGACAACGTCTGACTGGAAATTAGAGAAATTACTGGTACCATATGACTATCTTCAGTTCACCGACTGACTTCCTCAGTAGACAAAAGACTGTTACCGTAATATTCTCTAGCACTGAACTGTTAAATTCATTCGTTGTATTTCTTTATGATGTTGCTGATGGGTGCATGGAATTAAATACTATTATGAGGTTGAAACACTGTTATGTGAGATTTATTTTCCTTGTGAATATAACAAGATATTTTTCTCCAATAAAACGATTTACATGGCTCAATATATCTCCCTTCTTTCTTTACCTGTGAGATCGCCTTTGTAGGGAATACGGATGCTTAAACTAATCAATATAATAATTATATTGGATGCCAAGGGGGAAAAGCAAACCTTGTCCATTTGCCAATTACGCTGATTGTCGACGAGCTCAGAAAATAATGCAGGACTCCTAACATGTCAGCATCTGCCTTCATAACCTAAAGTCTGCTGTCATCTGCATCTAACGGCATAAAATATTCAATGTTATTCACTTTACGCTCCTTGAATTTCGAGTATCTTCTAACATTAACTTATTGACAATAAGACAGGATAACCCACCTATAATATACAGACAACAGTCGCAGCTAGCCGATGCTATCCGATGCACTCCGAATAAGATTGCTTAAAATTTTCGGTTAAATGCTTATAAATATCCGATGGGGAAAGGCTTTTTAAGTCTGTTAAATGCACTAAGCTGCATGGATATACCCTATTTCCTCATGCTGTACACGTTGGTGCATAAATCTCCTGTATTGGCTGTTTTTGTTTCTCTTGTAAATGTCTGGCTAGTCATGTTTGAAAAAAAGTCAAGTAAAACTTAAGTGGATTGTACCTTCTAATACTAACTTCCCCTAACTTCTTTCTTTTTTCCCACTGGTGTAATGAATTCAATCTGTTGAAGTTCTGATAAACTTTTTGAAATTGTTTATACCACCCTTACCATGGTTGCAAACCCCCACTGTACCTTTCTAATTAGGCAATAACATAGTTCCAAAGAACATGTTTACACAACACTAAACTTTGTTTACCTCGCGAAATCACAAAATTGTACCTGTAGCAATCAGTTTCTTTGAAAAAATATTCTAGAAAATGCCCTTGAAACGCATATTCACGCTACAACGTTGTCCTAAGCACATAATACTTACCGTCCGAATAAGCTGTAGTAGAACAGGGCGCAGTTTCCTGCGCTTCAATTCAATCCAAATTGGAAAGAGGTATATAAAACTACTACTGACAGTTGCTAAGCCAATTAATGTGACGGTTAATATTACAGCAAATTTTTGGTAGACACTCCTTCACAAAGTGCTTTCTACCTTCCGTGCAATTCATGTAACCTCTGCATCGTCCTTTCTAGCACGTTTACATCGTCTCTATGCGTATTATATTGCTGTAGTGTTATTTTAGTGAGAGTAATATTGCCAACTGCGTAACTTATACTGACCTATGAACGTGCCGTCCTCGCTAGGACTTTTATCTTGCGCTTTGGCAGTTTGTGACCTGACTGCACTGCAATTTAAACGAGGTAGATTTTGCCTAACGTAGAAGTGTCGGTGCCCCAATATTTATTTTGAACTCATATGAAGGCTATGCAGCTCGACAAGCCCCAGGCTATCGACCTCGGGCATATTTAAGACCCTATATAGAATGAGGCCAGCAGCGGTATTTCTTTTAAAGCGAGAAGTGGACCGAGGGGGAAAGCATCGCTCCGTTTGATTCAAAAGAACGCCACACGCCAAGAAAACACTCAAAGTCTGGCTGCTAAAACAAGATGGAGTGCAGCACTTCTCGAAGCGACGTTCGAGATTGCAGCGACAGAATTTGAATTTCCTCCTCTCAAGTAAGTCTGACATCGCAAAGTGTGCCTGCTTCTTCACCTTTATATCACCGTTTGAAGAATCCCATAGGAAACAGTGCGGTGCTCCCACTGGAATATTATGCAACAAGTCCTCCTTTTCTTTGCAGTTCAAAATTCAGGAATTAAACTGCGCCTGAAAAACTTATCGAAACTGAAAAGGATCGAATGAAAGTTTACCAAAGTTTGATGACGTAAAAACGACAGTTACCAGACATTTGTGTCTCCTTCAAGTAGGGCTTACGAAGCGAAGGCCCAAATGTCCAAAGAGAGCGAATGCGTTTTCAGTTTGTCTCTATTTTTTTCAACCTAGTCGGTATTTTTCATATTTATACATGACGTAAAAGATCGAAAGAGGTATTCATAACTGTTTATATTCATAGACGTACGTAGTCAAGTTAAATGCTAAGTCATTTTTTAACTTCTTTTCTTGGTATGCGTAAGGATAATTTTAGAAAGCTTAGGATGATAGCCATCATATTTAATTATGCATAACAAGAGTATGGACGTCTTTGACTCTCGAGTGCGATCGGTAATAATCTCCGCTTAACCCTAACTTTCCCGGACCGTTACAGGTGAATCTTCAATTCACAACTTTCAATGACTACTCAGGTGGTAATCGTAATTTGAACTGATTACGCTTGACGCGACCTCAAACTCAATCCAGGACTTCAAGAATTAAGATGAGATGTTCCAGTTGGGCATGAGTCCAAGTGAGGAATAGACTACCCTCTGAAGTTGTTGACGCAGAGTCGCTCAATGCATTTAAAAATTGTCTCGACAAATATTAGCAGCAACATCCTCCACAGCTACGAACTCCTCCCCAAGGCGCGCAAAACTCCTAACGGCCACAGCTTCTAAGCCACCGTAATCCATATTTCTTGCCATGACTAACATAATGTCTCCAAGCTCCCCGGATCTGCAGCAATTTATTGTAATTGCGCGATCAGCTCCTTGCCTCACTTTATTATTTTTTCTGCTTCTTATATTTTTCTCCCCTAAAAGTCTCTATGATTCTGAACTAATAGCAATAACTCATAGAGGGCCGGAGCGTAAGTCCCGGTTGGTCTCTGGAAATGGGCCTGATAGTTCGTCTACTGCCTGCTATCTATTCTGATTTCTATTTCATTCAGATTTGTACATGAATTCCTTTCTCTGAACTTATACTTTCCCCCATTCTAGCTCAATATCCAATTTGGATTATTTAGACAACGAATAGATGATTATCGGAGAAAGCATCAGTCAATATCTGCTGCTTTCCTGAATTTTTTTTTTTTTGGCTGAGATTAGCTTTTAGAAGCGTCTAGACAAAATAAACATAATGCTTTTTTTCTTTAAGTAAAGCTCTTGAACTTTGCTTCTTCGACATGATAGTTTTTTTTTTTAAACTTAGCACAAAATTTGACCCCTAAATAACAAAGGCAAAACAAGTATATTGGGTTTTTCATTCGAGTAATAATTTAGAACTTTTTCAATTATTTAATATACCATTTTTAATATATAATGCACTACAATACAATTGAAGCCAAAGTAAATCCCTTTCCATTCATTCAGACGAAACTTTACAACTTTGCTCCTATAATTAGTTTTGTTTCATTTTAGCGGAGAGCTTACTACAGAAATGCCAAAGCGAACGGGTTTCCAGTCATTCATTCATTCAGTTGAAATTTTACAAGGTTATAGTGTTCATTTGTTCTACTTTACCCCAGCATTTTTTCCCTGCAATGGCAGACGAGTACGGAACCATTCGTTAGCTGCCCGTATAGAATTACGGTCAATTACAGGCTGTTAACGATGTTTTGACGTCCAGTTACAACTTAATAGCCATTAAAACTTCAATGATGGACGCTGAGTCCCAATGAGAGTCCAAAATGGATGGCGTTCGCATGCGCTCCGAAAATTCAAAGTCTAACCTAAATCAACAGATATAAGCATTGCTTCCAAAGCTGTACCAGTTTTGGCTGTTACATATTTTTTTCACTCTAGGCAGATACAGAGAATGAATCGATAGTATATTAATCTAGTTGTAATAACTTGCAGAAAACGAACATTTTCGTTCACAGAGAGCGTGCAATAATCCTAAACGCCACTTATGTGAGTTATAGAATTAAAAAAATTGCTCTAGTCTCATTAAAGAATAATACCAGATAGACCAGCGGTTACGTGCACTGTGGAGATAATTCGCTGCTGGCTCTCAGCGACACAAAAAAGCAGCGTCGTGACTACACGTACACACGGGAAGTGACATGTGCAACGTCACCTTGACGTGGTCGGAAGATTCTCAAGGTAGGTAAATCACATAATGGCTACAGTTCAGACTACAGTCTTTTGTTCCCTGCATGAAGGTCAAAGTGTTCGAACCATATGTGCTGTGTCCTTGCAACCACAACTGTGCGTTATCCAAGAGATTTACTAAAATATGCGACTTCGCGTCAGTTGCCTGAAGCAAGTGTGACTTAGTTTTGTTGTGGCTATCTCTTCAAATTCGCAGTGAGTATGAAGATCAGGAATGCCTCTCACTTTTTTTTTCTTTACAAAGACTCAGCCAAACAATCCTTACGACACATAAGAAGAACGAAAAAAACTGTGTGAATCCACCTTAACCGCTTTTACGAGGCAAGTGGCCCTATATGATCCCTTCCATAATGATATTCTAACCAAAGCGTTTCTCAGTCGCCTGGTAAAGGGTGAATACCTACAGCTGGAACTACAGAAGCTAGAATGGCACACAAGCACTACATTGCAGTAAAAATGATTGCTTCTCTATTTTCTATACAATTACGTTGAGACCGGTAACGACAATATTTCAAGCTAATTCAAAATACATTTTTGAGCTGGTTAGGTAGCCTTTCTAGAAATGGGTACGTATGAGCATATCTCACTTCTGGCAACTGCAGTTCCACTCCTTAGCTCCCCGGTTCTCACCTAATACTCTGGTTATTACGTATCCAGCATTTCTGTCCAGCTTGATTTTTTTTAATGCTACAGATTCGCCTTTAGTTTTACCCTGAACAACACTAGAAATATCACCTACTAAAATGCTAATGCAATTAGTATTTGGATTGTCGTTAGGGTCGAACTAATCTGCTTTTCCTATTAAGAAGTTTGGCAGCGTTGTCCGTGGGACCAATGGTACCGTAATGTATATGCCACTGAAGCACTTAGCATCAAAGATTTGGTTATGATAAGCAGGCAGCAATTAACTCTTAAAATAACAGCTACTGCTCTCTGCATCGCCCTGTGCTCGGCCAAGATTCCTTCATTGTTCTTAATTAGCTCTCTCTCTCTCTGTAGATGAAAACTTAACTTTTCCATTTTCACCTCGACCGTTAGCCATTTTGAACCTAGTTATTGCCCCCTCGGGGGACATAGGATGGGCCATAGGGTTAGGTTAGTTTAGGTTTGTCCATCCTATGCTACGGGGCCAGGCAACCGCAGGGGTCCGTGTAGGTTACCTCAGCCATTAGCTAGGCCTTCGGGACGTCTCTATTTCGTGCCCACTTTGCTTCCATCCCGATTTCATACTCCCACATGCTCATGCTTTATTTTGTACTTTCTCTTCTTTCCTAACTTGCTGTTCCCATGCGCGTTGATCCTGTGTGGGAACACCTTCGTGCATGGATTCCTCGTTTCTCTTGGCATACTATATGTCCCTTGCTCTTTCTTCTGTGATATCGTTTTGCTCGGAAACGGAGGCCTAAGTTTCCTAACTATAACCTAGCAAGTCATTACATGGTTATTAGTTTTTGATAGAATATTATCAGCAGTGAAGCCTGCGTTAATATTCATCATGATCTTCGCCATATTCATAAAAATTATCTCCCTCCTACCATGAAAAAATGAATCACCTAAACTGACATTATTACTTCAGCCATAGACCGCAGCAGTACTTGACTCTTAGATCTGATGCTGGCGGCCAAAAGTCGGCAACAGAAAAATGGGATTTTCCCAAGAGCTATTCTTCTCCCCCTATCTAATACTGAAGAAAAAAATTCCAAGGTACCCAACATTTTTTTTGCAGAGAAAGTATCTTAGATACGGCGGGGACGCACTTGGGCGCTTGCCTGCATGGACATGTTCATAATAGCTTTTGAGAAAATCCCATTTTGGCTGCCAGCGTCAGAGACCACTTGGACCTAAGAGTCAGGCACTGTTGCGGTCTATGCTTCAGCTATGTCTATTGAACATGATTTCCCTCACATGTATCACAATGAGAAATTGGATCTGCCCCACTAACATAGTACTTGGGCCATACCAATGAATTATTATTACCCTCGTACATACCACAATGAGAAATTGAGCATCCAAGACTGACCATTATTACCTAAGCCATTGTCCATTATTACCTCCGACACACCGCATTCACTGCCCCTTTCCTTGCAATTCCGCATCATTTTGCATTTGCAGCGAAGTGAACCATAAGTCCCAGAATTCTGCACAGCCAGGTCCCCGGCATGCCAAATCTAATACGAGAGAAGGCTCTTTGTCTAAGAACAATAGCAACCAACGCCTTGCTTTATCAGCTACGAGGGGCGTTCTATTGGCGAGAACACGTCTTCTGTGTAGTGCCGGGCCGTGTGTTGTCTCGGCAGCTTCCTTGCTACGCGTTGTGCCCTCGGACCAGGTATATAGGTGGGTGGGTCAACGTAGCCATTGTCCCAAGTCGTGCGCTGTCTCTGACGATTCCTAGCACCCGCAGACCAGTACCCGAATTTACTAACGCTACAAAGTGCTAGAACATTCTGTACATTTAACCTACAACATCTCATTCAGTTCAAGCGAACCACGATCTATGAACCCCTCGCTTGTAATTGTTACTGCTAAGCGCTATGGACGAGCCATTTTGTGCTCGACTTATAAGAAAGCGCGTTGCATGCTACTTGCTCTCGCACACCAAGAGACTCTTTAGCTACGTAAATGAACTTACAAGTGGTAACTGTGAGATACAGTACCGGCCGGGCTTTACAAGCTTATGTAGACCATTCGTGTTCAATTGCGCATCACTGCTCACATAGAGCTTCATGCTGGCTGCTGCAGTAGTCAAACAAGGACTCTAATAATGGTAATAGTAATAACAATGCCAGCTCTGGGAGGGGTGCAATAATTGTTCCATTTGGTATGTTGCCTGCGGAGCTCCATAGTTTCGGGCTGCACCAAAAGTTCCAGGTGTACGTAAATTCCGTTTTTTTAAACAACTATGAAACTCTTGCTGAATGTTGACGATTAAAGTTCCCTATTTAGCATAATCTCCATTGACCTTCACGAACTCCTTTCTCTATCGCTGTACTGCTTATATCTAGTACAGTATACCCAGAAATTCTGCTGGATAGCATAAGTTCGCTCAAAGTAATAATTAAGCTTAAAATGTAGTCCTACTCTAGCACAAGACGGGATTGTTGCATAGATGACTTGTTCAAACATGAACAGAAGACAGTTTCAGTAATTGTAATGCCGATATTCATCTGAGATTTAATTACACTATGGTGTCATTTTTCACTGAATACAGCTCATGCTGACACATATACTTTTGCCTTTGTCTCTAACAGCTCTACTAACGCATACCCTTCGCCACCTGTTTCAATAACACTTTATGTGTTACCTTTCTCTCTCTTACCTCTGTTTTATTACCTAGCTCTACAATAACTTTACTTTATTGCCTTGCTCACATACCATCGCTACTTTATCACCCGCCTCACCACCGTTAATATTTTACCACCTTATCTTACTAATACGTGTACTTTATTACATGTGTTACAATGGACAGGACGTGCACAGTCAGATTTCTGACTCCGCTAGCTTAGGCCTTGCACTTTCAGTAACCTAACATTTTCTATTGGGCACATTTATTAAAAATTTACTTCTTCAATGCGATAGAAGTGCCTATAAGCATTTGTACTGCTATTATCAATACTTTTTCTAAAGCGCTGTTGTGCTTTAAAATGTCAATTTTAGCCGAGCATAACGTGTATTATTTTAGGAAGTTAGTGGCAACTGTCTAGAATGCCAAATTGCCACAGTTTTAGACAGTACAAAATAAATTACAATTAAACCCTTGTCGTTGCAAACAAACAAATAAACATTCACGCAAAATAAAACAGACATATAAACAAAAAGTTACCAAGGTGCAGGGATTAGTCAGCCGGACGTAACACGTAGTATTGTATGAGGTTAGTGCAATTTTAGACTTTAGAGAATGAATTATAGTTAAGCCTTTGTCATTCCATACAAACAAAGACATATAGAAGCAGAAACTTACTAAACTGCAGCCAATAGTAAGCCAACAGAATCCACCAGTAAATGTCACAATTGGCCGAATGTATAATAATTCATCTACCGAGAGAAACACTTTTTTTGCTGCTACAGTCTCTGGACTTTGCCTAGTCTTTCTCTCAGCACCTGTCCTTGTCAATATGTAAATGAAGGGATGTACTATAGCTTGCTTGGCGGCGCCCAAAATTCTCTGAGTTGTTCATAACTACACTTGGGGGTCTGATTGAAAAGCAAAACAATCATCATCCATAGAAAATTGCTTTGGAGATAAAAGTTCCAACTAACGCGTCAATAATACAAACTTCTTTTCCTTTTTGGTGTCCGCACAGGCTGGCGTGTGAGCTTGTAGAGGAGTGGCAACGTTCTGGATCTTTTTGTCAAAGTGGGCTGGCATAGTTCGTTGTAAAAAGAACAGCTTTGTCGAACTGAGCTTACAATCTCAAACCACTATAAACATGAAGCGTCTTACCCAGTGGTGCGCTAATGCCCTTCTTGACCACACTGAAGGTCAGGAGGAAACGTACACAATCACAGACAAACTGCACTCACCGAAGTTTTCCGTCATAATTAAACAGCTGCACAAACCTTTCTTCCGATCTTGAACACTTAAGTTTTTGTACTGCTTCTGTGGGTAACGTTCAGGTTTGAAAGCATCATGTGAATTAATCATGTCTCTCTGTTGAAAATCAACTAAGTTTCACGAGGTGGAAGCTCATAAAGCCACTTCTGTCTCTCAGACTCAGACTGGTCTTTTGGCAGTCGAAATACCCGGCACCTGTTCTCCTTATTTACACTTCGCAACGTCAAACGTGTTCTTATTTTGAATACACAGAATCACCAATAATCTTTCTAAGCAAACCCTGTCCAATTTGAAACGCAGCCTTATGCCTCGAAACAGACAATGTCCGATTGAAACCAAAAGACAGATACCGACACACCGACACTATTTCAATCTCCTCGGCTGGTCGCCACACTGAACTGACCTTCGCTTGCAGAATCGGCAATCTATCTGTGCGCGTCCCGTTAGAGTAGTTCTTGCTTTGTTATTAAAATCTGTAGTTTAAACCAGTACTTGTCACTTAACACCTAAGAAACTGACATTCGTCATTTCAACACCTGTCACGCTAATCCATCGCACTAAAGCACCTGCCATTCCAATTTATCACAGAATAGCACCTGTCACAGTATCGCTGCATATCATCAGAAGACTGTCACTGCCTCATTAGTAGAACCTTCCCACTCCCATCACTTCGATGACAGGGAGGCAATGCAGCGCGAAATGACTCCATTTCTGATGTCTGCCAGCTAATGAGTATACAACGATTGGCCTAACTGACTGCATGCTCGCACCTTAATCTTTTAACTGCTTCATCCCTTTTGACAGAAAGTAATTTCTTGACAGGTCTCCCGGCATTCTGTAAAGGGTATTTATTGTTTTCACACGTCATGCATAGCTAAAGCTGGTATATTGTTTCTCTCCTAAGAGGAAATTACCTACTAAACAAACCATAGAAGAGGATCACTTCCGATACACTTAAAACATCACCTCTGTACTTAATAAACTTTAGTTTTGCTAATTGATTGGCCCGCTAATCTTCTTAATCCGGCCGGCCTAAGATTTTGAGATCTCTGATAAATCAACCTATACGAAGCCCTTATAAGAAGACTTATTCTAAAATTGCATGTCTGTAGCATATCTGTTTATGTTAGATATGTATGCCTCGGTGGCTGGCCTGGCCCGTCTGTCAATTTTTAAAAGTCCATGGGGTCCTGTGTCGAAAAATTTGCTCCTGATATCACCTCTTTGACATCAGGTTAGTCAATACCTTCGCTAGGTTTGCCTTGGTCTGCGCAAGCAAATGCTAAGATGAAGACTAATATATAGATTTTTGCTGATCTTTTTGCATTTCCTCTGAGGCTTGAAGGATCTGCTTAGAGACTGTATGTAGACCTTTAGAACAACCAAATAAGTTATGCCTCAGATGCGACAGATGTACGAAGTATACTCTGTATAGGTACCTATGCAAAAATTTTTCTTCAACTCGACAAACTGTTCTTGAGAATTGTAAAACTGGCAGGAAGATGGTAATACATTGCTTTGTATAGCTGGAATTTACCTGGCTCACAGCTACATACAATGTAAATATAAGCTGGCGGATCCAATGAACTATTCAAAGCACCATCATGAGGCTGAACAGGACAATACAGGGCATCACTGTGAATTTTTCACTGTCCGTTTTCACGGCCCGGTTTTCCAGAATTGTTGGAATTTGGGTAAAGTAAGCGCCATAGATACGGGTTTGAAGAATCATCTTTTGGTCCTCGTACGTAATTCAAAGAAATTGATTGTTTTTAGAATCCTAGTAAACACCGCTGTGTGTCCAAGAGCAACTTCAGCCATTGTGCGAGCTGGTATTTTTTGATAGGTCACTAATGGAGTTCTGTTTTTTCTAACTTGCAGTGAATTGGAACTCAAANCGTACGTAATTCAAAGAATTTGATTGTTTTTAGAATCCTAGTAAACACCGCTGTGTGTCCAAGAGCAACTTCAGCCATTGTGCGAGCTGGTATTTTTTGATAGGTCACTAATGGAGTTCTGTTTTTTCTAACTTGCAGTGAATTGAACTCAAAGAGCTGTACATTTCTGTTTTTACAAGTAACGGTAGAATATTCCTACCCGTCACAGATTCTGACGGTGCCTGAAGACCTTGGTGTGAATCCGGCTTAAAGTGCACTGCCTGATTGGCGCTTTACTAACGCACTAATATTACGATGATTTTAATTACAAATTTCTCGTATTTTGCAGCTCGTTTGACTCGATGTGAGCCTGTGGTTCCCTAGTGAAAGGTTTTACTGGAGGAGGGAAAGAGGCTAAAGGGCTTATGTTGTGAAGCTAACTTCTAAAAGACTAGTAAATTACTCTACCAATATTTCTGACCTACACTCTGCTTTCCATACGCTGCACAGAATCAGAAGAAATTATTCAAATAGTTATAAACTTTTCAGTTTACTATCACTCTATTAAATTTAGCTGAAATTATCTTCATATTTGATAAACACAGTCATTTCTCGGAAATCTACCTACAGTCTGTGCGAACGCTCACAACCCGATGCTATGTCTTGAACCTTAAGACAAGCCGCATCTGCAGCACACCACGGCCTCCCACAACAACTGCCGGAAGGCCAATAAGTCCCGAACTGATTATGTCAGCGGTCCGTGGACACACACCATAAAGATCCATTGTGATCCTCTACATCTGGCTTTCTCGTAGCTACAGCGAGCTTCAATGACATATGGAAGCTCAGAGAGCACCAGCCTCGATGTGCAGAGGAAACATCAGTGTAGGACTTGACTGACTTTCCCTTTACAAAATTTATTAAGTTCCTTTGTAAAGCGGTTCACACGACAGCCTTATAGCTCCCAAATGTACCACTCGACGTCTGAATAATTTGTTGTGCCAGTTTAGAGACGAGAGAAGTGCACAGCATTCTAAATAATAATTCCCTCTAAATTCCCTCTAAATTTGAAGAGATATCCGAAAATTTACGCGTAACGCTTGTTATAGTCCCGCTGATGAGTCGGCTACGATCGTAGACAGACTTTGGGCAAAAGCAGCTGTACAAACAATAGTTATAGCAGTATGGTGAGTATTACGCATGAGCACCAAAACACAGTTGAGTAAACCCATGTTAACATCACATTATTTGTAGAAGGAGTAAAAATAAAAAAAATTCTATTTAATAGCGAACTCGCTTTATCGATCCCCTCTTGCTTTGTAGCTCCATTTTTCTTGCAAAAAAATATTGAAATAATTTTTTTAATGCAGTTATAAGCATATCTATGAGCCCAATGAGGCTGAAGCTCTGGTTGGCAACTTTTTAATATGTATTTTATGAAATAAATCTCAAGAAACACATCCTGTTATCAAACAGGGTCCAAACAATTGGCCGAAATGAAGTGCAGTTTGTAATGATAGTACCACAGTACTCGATCTTTGTGCTTAATGTAACTCGAGTGATAAGCTACATATGGTGCTCATGTACCGTATCCTTGAATGTACCGAGCGAAGTGTATTTCTCTATTTCATTTCTACATATACAATAGACATTTTGTTATCCTAATTTTTATGATCCCCTGATGAAAATTCCGGTCAGATTCACTAAGAATCTGAGTTGCCGAGAAAACCCCTAATTGCAAGAAACACTAATTAAAATAAGCCGCAAATTTTAATTTTCTGCACTGCGGCGTAACAAGCCAACGTCTGGTGATATTCTTGATCTAATGTCAACCTTGGCGATGACTGAAGTGGTGGGCCCCATTACTGGTTTGATCGTTGATTTGCATAAGCTTCAAACAGATTGAACGTCAATTGGTTCGCATATCCGAGACTAATTACCTCCCATCTAGTTAGCCGACTTTCATTGCTGCTTGGGATGGAATTGTCATTTAAGCGTGCAGATATTGACAGTTTCGGAGGAGAACCGATGGAGGGCAATGTTGCTGCTGTGTTCTGAGGGAAATGCGACAAACCATTCAAAATGCCTGCTAATGTAACTTATACGGGTCTCTTAACATTAGTATATTTCTGGTAAGTCAATCGGTGGAGAGAAATATTTTGCAAATTGAATCAGTCTCTTAACGTCGATGGAACCTCTTAACCTATAAGTGCCAGCAGTTCAAGTCAAACTAGCTGATGTTGTATAAACTCAAATGTAACTTGAAGGAAATTTAACCCTAACGTCAACTGTAAGCAAAAGACCCATCCGTCAAACCATTCAGTTGATTTTACTTTATTTCTAAGCGCTATAGCGCCGTTCCTTCTTAAGGAAAATACTAAAACGAGCTTAGTGCATCGGATGCTAGGAACTAACCTGGTAAAAACTTACTCAGCTAAACTACCGTCCAGAAGCGGATAGTGATCGGAATAGAAGCTAGTACAATGCTCTTCAGCTTAATAGGGTAATCACCGACGCTTAGTTTTTACTATATATACCAGCTGGGTCTTTGAATGTTTACAATGTATCATAGAATTGCTCTAATTCAATGACTGACAGATATATTTTTACCACACTGAATGCAACACGTAAATTGGGACTTCTACAGAGCTTCGCTGTGTACAATCATTCCTGCATTCTCTTTGGGCAAGGATAAATTTATGTATAGTGTAGTCATGCTAAGTCCTCGTATGTCGCTGTCCTGGTATATGATGTGACTATTTTGATGTTTATCTGCGACGTTTGCTTTGAAAGTGAGTACCATTTTGAAATTCAGGCGCGCTGTTTACCTACACGTGTGCGCTGTTTACCTACACGTGCACGCTGTTTACCTACATGTATTGGCAAGCTACAGGCGCCATTACGGCAACATTCGACCATTTTAACGTTTGTTTTCGGGTGTTTACTAGGGTCCGGCGATTGAGAATCCTGCTGTCTGTGGAATGCGATCAGGGGTTTCTATTCTTAATGTTAAAGACGTGGCAGTGGATGAAATTCATTGACAGATTTTCAAAGTTTACGGGCAAATCATAATGACCGGTAGAATGGTACTTAGATGGGTTAGAGCTTCTAAAGATCGATAGCCGCACGAATGTTTATGATGAGTAACATCAGGGAGCAGACTTCTATGAAGTGGGATTTTCAAAAACTGGATGTACGATACAAGGAGTGCCTTAATATTGGCGGAAATTATATAGAAAAATAGATTGAAGTACAGACTTCCATGTAAAAATAAATTTAGTAGGAAACTTATACCTGTTTCTTTTAACTTCAAAACAGTGCTGGCTTTGAAAACAACCCTCGTATTTGCCAAAGTGCTACGTTTTCTCCATTTCACAGTCTAAAGCAATTATTATGCAGTAACAATCATCAGTGCTTGCTTCACTTTCGTATATATTGTCGTGAATATCGTTGTCTCATTGACGTTGCGTATCGGGATACCAAACTTTTATCTAAAGAATTTATCTGCATTTCGGACACAGACAGAGTTCGGCAAGCCCTCCCCCAAACTTATCGAACAAATTCACTTCGCTGTTTGCAAATTCTATCGCCGAAAAACTAGTCATTGTTGAGAGTCATTTCTTTCCTCTTCGCGAAATCCTCGAGCTTTCTCTAACATGTTGGAATATTTGGAATCGCTGACCTACACGGGAATGCAATCAGAATTCGTGAGTGAGAGGAGCTGACGGGAGTCTGGGAGGCAAACCACTGCCTCAGAAGCCTTATTTTGAAGTTACTCATATTCTAATCTGCCCATAATTATTAACATAACACGATGTAACCCAACAGTCATTGAAAGTTGTCAGTAGGGTTGTGTCCCTGACTTGCATATATAATATGCTGCATATGCACGGCAACTCTGCATGCGTATTTTGAGTATTATATGCACTTTTTGAACGTCGCATATTTACCACAATGCTTACAATATGCATGTGTATAATTTATGCAAGTGCAATATAATTTGTAGATAATATGCACATGCATGTTAAATGTATATTTATACACAGTGCGGCACCATGTATGGTCAAATGTTATGCTGATAAACTCCTGATGAAAAGTTTAAAACCTCTTAAAAATGTAAAAAAATAACATTTTACTGATAAATAAATGCGCTCTTTCGGTTAGGGATCAGTAATTACTAAAGTCATAATGTGAGAGAGATGAAAATTACCTGCTGTACTAATTTATAAGAAATGTACATTTATGTCTAAGAATGAGTTTTTCATTTGATCAAAATTACAAGACCACACAGAGAAACCGTAGGTAACCTTTCGACAAGGACGTTGAAGTGAGCAAAGTTTGAACGTAGTAATGAGGACTGCCTCCATTCTTGTTGATAACCTGAAAGTTTTTTGTGGAATACCAGAAATAAGGGTTTCCGTGAGGGTTCGATTCGAGGAATGTTGTACCAGCTCCTAAAGGTTGCATCACGAACTTGAAACGAAGTTTGTTTACTATCACAAATTGTTTACCATGTCCGTAAACAGCACTCGCCAGCCATCCGTAAAGATTTTCGATTGGGTTTAAGTCTGGCAAAAGTGCTGGATGACGTAGAACAGGGGTCCCATTGTCTAGAATGAAGGTCATAGTCTGGCAGGTAGTGTGGACTGCTGCTTTATCCTGCTAGAAAAACTAATCATCACCACATAAACGAGGGCCCTTCATCGACACATATGATCTCTGTAACATGCCGACATAACCAGCTGCTGTTTGACGACCCTGCACCTCCTGAAATTTCATTTCTCCCAGGAAAAGGTACCCCGACCGTAAAGGAACCTCCAGCGCTCTGACGCTTGGAAAACGTTTCAGGAAGTATCTCTTTGTCATGCTAGTACCGTTGAAAGCCACCGGGACCATCCAGATTGAACTCTTTCGTCAGAAAACAAAACTTTAGACCACTTTCCAATGTCAAATGTTTGGTGCTCTCGAGAAACTGTAACGAACCCCTTTGTAGCTCGGAAACAAACGAGGATCTTTCAGACGCTTTTTGTTCTTCTTGCTTTTTTGTCGTAAGTGTCGCCTGATGGTTTGTCTGCAATATTGAACTGCAATAAGTATCAGTGAGTGCCTTGATATGCCTGGAAGACCTCCCCCAGTTTTGAGAAACAACTCATTTAATTCTCCTACTCAATGCAGGGAAAATTTTTGCTGGTCTACCGCTAGATTTTTCTGTTCTATAACTCTCGGGTCCTTTAGAAAGGTGGTAATCACAATTTTACTGCAGTGAATTTCAGCTGCGATTGCACGCTGCGACAAACCTTGCTTATGCAGTTCAATAATTCGACCACGCTCTAATTCGGAGAGTTTGTCGCTTTGGGCATGGTGACACCTTCACACTATCGGTGCAAGCCTGTAACTTATCTGAAACGCCGGAAATTACAATAGAACTAAACATTTATTACCTCGGTCTTATAATTTTGATCAACAGAAATACTCATTATTAGACACAATAACATTAACTTAATAAATAATTACAATTGTTTTTCATCTTTCTCTCCATTTATCTTCAAGAATTACTTACCCTAGTCGAAGGAATTTACTTATTTATCACTGAAATGTTATTTTTTGCATTTCAAGTGTTCTTAAACTTTTGATCACGAGTTTATGTGCAGTATGAAGGTTTTATACACTGTAAAAAATTTTCCCCAAGGTGCATATGTTATGCTCTAACCTTTTGCATATTTTATGTAAATACATATTTTATGAAAGAACGCTCTGCATATTTTATGCAAACGCATAATATATGCATCCTGTGCATACCATGCAGCTTTTTTAGAACTTTGGCATGTTTGTACTGTCACAACCCTAGTTGTCAGTTGTCAGAAAGTTCCCTGAGTTTTGGAAGTAAGTTAAAGAATTTTAAATTCAGTTAATGTACAGACTGAACGGAAATTTATTAGCACTAGTCAATTTTTATCACAAAGAAAGCGCTTAAATGTTAGAGCATTGTACAGTCCCCTCGTGGATTTATTGGTTCAGGATCCAAGAGTCCCAAGTGCCTTTTCCGCAGGGGATGTTGCATTTGGCCGCAGTTCCTGCTGAACGAGTTTAGTTTGATAAGGTTAGGTAGGTTCTCTATTTTCCCCTTTCTGTTTCTCGAGGTAGGCTGTCGATCGAGATAGCCGACCTAGTCCGTGGGACTTCTCTACTCTCTCTCTCGTGTGGAAGGCCTCGAATGGGGCCGTCCACTCGAGTGTCTTTTTTTCTATTCTTTACGCCTTTTTCCCGCCAGTAGTAGCGAGCTGAGTCAACCGAGTTTTTCAGGCAGGAATGCCGAGATACATATCCCTACTGATGAGAAGTGTTATGTATTTTTTTTTTAGTTGAGCTTCACTCTTGATTCGCCTCGCTGCGTCTAGGGCGGTAAAACACTGAATCTAATAATAATAATGCTTCAGGATCCGACAAACATATCTTAACCCTTATTAGAATTCTACGACGTTTAAATATATGATATATTTACACCATATAGGTATTTATATAGGTTTAATGTAAATGTCATAAGATACGATACTCCGCTTCAGAAATAAGTTTAAATAATATTAATTATTTTACAGACATGTAATGTCCTTCACTAACATTAAGTTCAAAGCTAGCCCAATAAATCGATGTTTAACTGCACTAAAAGCTGCTCTCGGACCTCATTTTTCGCACGCAAAGGCTTCGTCTGTCAAATTAAAGGTTCCCCGAAATAAACATCCGAATAAAGCTATAAGTCAGCTGGATATAACATCCGTCATTTAAAGAAAATATGTACCTAATGTTAAGGAAAAATGGTATCGAAATAATAAAATTTTAAGTCCTAGGATTCCTTACACAGACACAGCAGCTTTTTTTGCGGTGCACTTGTTTCAGTACTGACCCATGCGCATCAGAATAAAATGGCCATCAGCACAATAAAGTACGAAGCGGTAAAAGAAAATGCATCGGCTATTTTTATTTTTCAAGACTTTGCCATGTAAGATTTGAAACAAATATCACTGACTCTAAGAATCTTGACTGTTTCGACATTTTCCAAAATATTCATGGACTCGCTCACCTTTAGTGAAGACGTCTGATAACTTGCCATCTAAGTTGCATTACAGAGAAAATTTACTGCGCCAAAGGGCAATAAAAGTCTTTCTGTGCCATCTCAGCCTTCTTTTAAATAGCTCTCAGCTACGTAAAGGGGCGGTAACTTGCACAGATTACATATACGTCTCAATGTCATTATGACCCTCTTACTCTGCCTATCTCAAGAAGTTTCCAATTGAATTGCAAAATTAAAAGCTTGCTTAAAAGTTACACAGATATTGCATCTGCTTCTCAATTACTTAGGCTTTCAAAGGCACCTTTCAATAACAGCTTTTTAAATAACTATCTTGATATTTGGGTCTATTATTATTCAATGTCAAGTACATCTCAGCTAACTAAGCCTGCAAGTTAGCCAATACAGTAGACTGCATGAAATATATAGAGATATTTCTACTTTTTAGCTGCAACTATCTCAGGTGATTCATAATTAAATTAAGCTATGAAAGTTGTTTAAATGACAGTTGTCCTAAATAATTTCCAAGACAATCCTTTGTCGCTTCCACATTTACCTGAGGTACTTCTCCTTTGTTTTCGCATGTAAAACTGATATAAATAATTTCCAGGGCTCCTCACCTGAAAGTGAGTTTTGCCTCCTCCGATGCTAGAAATCGTGTTCTGCAAACTGTCATGCGAAAACAGCCAGAAAACCTCTTCGTGGGTGAGTACCTCACAAAGCATAGGTCGAGACTCTTTTACCAGCTAAGAAAGTTGAAATCAGAATGTACTCGTTTAATATCTGTGTCTTCATATGACTGAACATTTCATGCTAAGGTCGAAGATATGCGTGACGGTAGACCGATCACCATCCATGGTGAAAATGATATCACTAAAGTCAAGTCAAACCTCTGCCTAACGCAGGTTGGCTGAAAATGGAAGATATCCCAGTATTCTGATTTCGAGATGTGATCACACAAGATGTACCTCAGAGTAATTGCGAATTTATTACTTACGAAAGTTTCTCGACATACTCGATGCAACGTCACTGTGCATCATAAATGTTAACATTAAAAGTATCCACCAAAAATTTTGTTTTTTGGAGGCTTTTCTCTGAAATTGCAGTCTAGTGCCTAATATAATCATAGTCACTGAAACCTGGCTAAATGACTATATCGATTACGGTTTCGACATGCCTAGTTATGTCAAACACTCTTTATATCGGAACGAACACGGCTGAGGAGTTGCAGTGTACCTTAAGGAGTGTTGGCAAGCACGGAGAAGAGAGGACCTATGTTGTGTTGCAAATACTGCAGAAGTGTTGACCTTGCCTTATATAAACAACTAGTGGCCCGGGCCGTCATTATAAATGACGGTAGTAAATTAGCACCTCAGGAAAACCCCCTCTGTCTCCTGTGTTATTTCTGTTCAGAGGCTTCTTTAATGAAAATTCAGCATTCTGCCTGGAGCGCCCAAGTGCGACCCCCGTATCCAAGATACCGTATTCGGCACCTGAACATGTCCAGACACGAACATGCAGGCGAGCTCAGGTGACTCAGCTGGAGCGCTCAAGTCCGACCCCCATATCCAAGATACCGTCTTCGGCACATGAATTTTCTCCTATCTTATTCCCATAGAGCGTGACAAGAAAAATATCAATATAGTTATAAATGAATAAATAAATAAAAACACGACGTGAATTATTATATAGTACTGATTATCTGTGTTTAGTTCTCAACGAATGTGTGTTACGTGGGGTATATCCAGGCATCCTTAATATTGCTCGGGTGATTCCAATTCACAAATCCGGTGATAGAAGCAATGTTGGTAATCATGGGCCATTTTCCACATTTTCGGTGTTTAATAAAATATTCGAAGTAGTCATTCGTACTAGACTATTAACTTTTGTGGAATCTAATGACGTTCTTGTACCGACCCAATTGGGCTTTGGCAAAGGGAAAAACACTACGCAGGCAGTTCTTAGATTGGTAAGTCATGTGATACCTGCTTTCCACTATAAAACCTTCACTCTATGTCTGTTCTTGGATCTCAAAAAGGCCTTCGACACCATTAACCCTGAGATATTGGTACAAAAATTACATCATTATGGCATACGAGGCAATATGCTTTCTCTATTACAAAGTTACCTCATCAAACAAAAACAGCATATGAGCATAAATTATAGCAAGTCTAGCATGGTAGCATGGCTATCATAGACCTTGGTGTTCCTCAGGGATCAGTTCTGGGGCCGCTGTTGTTTAGCCTGTTTATCAATGACGTTGCTCAGTTTAAGTCAGTAAATGCAATACTTTTCGCTGAGCATGCGGTCTTCTATATCAATGATGCCAGTTTTCTTAATGCTATTTTGACCCAAAGCAATTTTATTGATGAGCTTCTTGACTGTCTCCGCATGAATAGGTTGACCTCCAACGCGACTAAGACTAAGCTCGTGCTGTTTACGTCACGACCAATACCCGTCTTGCCTGATGTCGAATTTAGTGGAAGCAAGTTACAATGGGTTACTTCATTCAAATACCTGGGTATTGAGATAGACAATAAACTTACTCAAACCATATCAACGACATTTGTAATATGGTTTATAAGGCCAAAGAAGCCATGTATGCAGTGAGACAGTATTTATCGCGAAGTGCACAAATCTTACTATACAATGCGCTTTTCTATTCCCATCTAACAAAGGGTATCGTGATATGGGGACGATCGTTATCCCAGCATCTAAGACCCCTAACAGTTGTAGTAAATGATGTACTCAGATTAATTTTGCAGGTGCCGAGGAATAACAATAACGTGCCTTTAATGTTTGTAGACCCTATGTATGCCCGGTTGAAATTATTGAATTTCAAGGCGCGTACGATTATTTTCTCATCAATTTTTTACGTACTGCCATGCATACTAACGATGAGCTCTTTGAGCAGTACTTCAGAGAGTTGGTGCCAGTTCATGAATATGACATTCGTATCCATAGATTGAATTTACCACTAACTCAACTGGAAGTGCAGAAGTGATCTATGCCTTTTCAAGAAGCAAGGTGTTACAATGCCTTACCAGTGGAGATAAAAGTACCAATGACGGACTCAACTTTCAAAGTGAAAGTCAAATATTACAAAGTGTTGCAATATAATAGGGAAAGTTAGTTGATGTCTGTATATTAGTTGGGCCAACACAAAAAATTACGGAATGTGGTTTCTTTATATATACCCACTCGCGATCTTGATCGTTAGAATAACTTCGTAGACCCAATATGATAAAGCAATAATTTTTAAATAGTGTTGAACGATGTTTGTTGTACTAGATGTACCTTATTGCCGATGATATGTTCTAGGCATGTAATTGTCACTCTACAAATATGAATTTGTTAAATTTGTATTTTGTTGAAAACATTAATATGTTGATATTGCCCTGAATTTATGGACGAGATATTTTATAGTTCTCTCAGGATCCTACTGTGAGAAGACTCATACCACTACTACTTGATGTAAAATAGGCTGCCTAAAGTAGGCAATTCTTGATGCACAATGAATTTTTAATGATGTGCGCCCCATAAGTGTTTTAACTTTCAGTAGGCGTGTTCTCTAACCAACTGACAGTAATTGTGAATATTTTAACTGTTGATTTGTAAATTGGAAGAACAAGTAAAGGTATAAACGTATGTGGGTCGGAACAGCTGTTCTAAATAATTTCTGAGACATTTCTTGGTCGTTTGCCACACCTAGCTCAGGTAGTTCTAAGTTATCTAGAGCTAAAGAGCTGTGACCGTTCGACAACGTTGGCAAGAATTCCTTAAATTTATGGTTTTGCAATCATGGCGATGCATTTATCATTACCCTGAGATGGGAGCGGATAAACTGCGAGAGTTTTCATGATCAGGGAGATATCCAGGCCCTGAGGCAAGGCAATATTCATGTAAATGAACCGGAGGAAATAAATTGGCCTTGCCTTTACGATTCGCTGATCCGAGAGTGAGAAAAAGCCAACAAATATGCAAGCCTTTTGGCCAGANTTTCATGATCAGGGAGATATCCAGGCCCTGAGGCAAGGCAATATTCATGTAAATGAACCGGAGGAAATAAATTGGCCTTGCCTTTACGATTCGCTGATCCGAGAGTGAGAAAAAGCCAACAAATATGCAAGCCTTTTGGCCAGAGCTGCATGGGGTGGTCCGGAGGCGGCCCTGTGTCGCTCCGAAAGGAAGATGCGGCTGCTTCTTTATGTTAAACTGGCACGTGGGCCTTTAGTGTGGTAAGTGAACAGGCCTTTACTGCGGTAAATTAACGGGCTTTTTTGTGGTAAAGTAGTAGGCCTTTACTGTGTTGAAATAATTAACCTTTACTATGGTAAAGTTACAGGTCTTCAGTGGGGTAAGGTAGGAGGCCTTTATAATGATGACACGACTGGTCTTTGCAGTGATAACAGGCCGTACAGTGGTAAAGCAACAGACCTTTTCTATGGTAAAGAAACAGACCTTCACCGTGGCAAAGTAGCAGGTCTTTACTGCGGTAAGGTAAAAGGCTTTCACTTTACTGCAGTGAGGTAAAAGGCTTTCAGCGGGGAAAAGCAGCAGGTCTTCACAGTAATGACAGAGCTGTACAGTGATACAGTAGCAGACCTTTACTTTAGTAATGCAGTAGACCTATAAGGTAAAGGTCAAGTCAACCACACGTACATTCTAACTGGGAAACACTAAAAACTAGCTAGTTATGTAGATATACGTCAACCGACTCCAGAGCAGCGCACGGCTGCAGTCGACTAAAGATCGTCAAGAGTTATATCGTCAGGGACGGAATCTCATTTTTCGACGACCTCCCGGCCATCTCCATTTCGGGTCAGAGTCAACACCCCCGCAGTAGCATTCGACCATCAATGCCGACTCAGCGCTCCAAGAGCAGTAACTTGCCTGCTGGCAACAGTCTCGAACTCCCTCATTCTACGTCTATAAAAGCAAACAATCAAACGTCCTGCTGCTCTGGCTATAGTAACCGGCCTCGACTGTGGTTAAGTAGCAGACCTCTACAGTATTGCCGTAGAAAACTTTCACTTGGCAAAGTAGTAGATCTTTAGTGTGGCAATGCTCCAGACTTTCCTGTAGTAAAGTAGCCTGCTTTCACTGTGGGAAGCAGCAGACCATTACTGTGGTAAAATAACACGCTTTTGTTGTGGTCAAGCAGAAGGCTTTTACTTCATTGAAGTTACAGGTATTTACTGTGATAAAGTAGCAGACCTTCATTTTTACTATTATAAAGTAGCAAGAATTTTCTTCTATTAAGTAGTATACAAGATAGTTCCTGTAGCAAACTATACTCTTTTTCCTCTTTTGATTTCCTAGTATGCATCTGATATAAAGTATATTGCATTTTTTTTAGTTCACTGGTGTTGCTGCTCTCGTACAGCAAATGCCTACGTGAGAAACAAAGCTAAACTATTTATTTCTTTTCATTCCTGTCACAAAAATATTTTTAGAGTATATTTCCATAGACCCGTTACAAAAATCGAAAGCGGAAGCTTTAGAGATGGAATTATTTTTATATTTCGACATAATCCAGAAGATCTTTGGAAAAATAGAATTGTAGCTTCTGCTCTGCTCCGTAGTTAGGTGTACCAAAAATGTTTTTTTCCAAAGCGTAACCATTCTGTACACATTTTTTTGCGTTCTAGCTCCTCCCTCTCTTCCATCAACATATTTTCACATCAACCCACCCTGTAAGCTCTTTCTACTGTGCTACCTCCCTTCCATATACTGTGTGCCATCAGCAGATATTTTACACCTACCCATTACGTAAGCACTTCATCCTATACCCCTCCCTTCGTCCATTCCATAAGCACATTTCGAAAATGAGACCCTCAGGGCACCAGCTTCACTCCGGTCCCTGGCAGCCCTGAAGCCCGAAGTCCGATGCAAATTTCGATCCCGATAACTCTTCGCGACAGCGCTTTAGAGGAGCAGCGCTAGCAAGGCTCTAAAGAAAATTTATCTTCAATGATGGCATTTCATCACGCGGTCATGAAAGCAAAACGACTGCCGCTTATGGAGGATAAAGAAGAAATTGAATTGCTTAGAGCGCCTTTGCTTTCAATGAACA
>LQNS02278187.1:19902036-19912649 GCA_001587735.2 Parhyale hawaiensis
TAAAGAAAATTTATCTTCAATGATGGCATTTCATCACGCGGTCATGAAAGCAAAACGACTGCCGCTTATGGAGGATAAAGAAGAAATTGAATTGCTTAGAGCGCCTTTGCTTTCAATGAACAGAATTGAAAGGCAATTTGGAGGGGAGTTTCTTTCTCCGTCTCCACTGAACAAGAAGCAGCAACAGCTGTAAGTAAATAAAAGGAGGAAGTGAAAAATCCCCGGTATGAGACCTTCATAAAAAGATACGCTAACAGACTGACAAACTTCCTAACAGCTGGCTGTATTTCTTGCATTGTTTCATTCTCGACACATAGGCGAGACGAACTTCACGACTATGATATTCATCCAACATGTGGAGGCTAATACGGCAGTTAAACTAATTAAATGGGCAGAGAAACGATATTACCTGTTCTCTGTCCCAAATATACGTTGACCTCTTGAAATGAGTTCCTTGATCCATCCATTGTAAAATACCCAATTTAGCCTGATATCTTTGTCACTACGCTATCAACTAAATGCATAAATCTCATATGGATAAGTATAACCCTTGTCGTCCCACACAGAAAAACTTTTTTTTGAAACAAAAAGCTAATATCATTGAATACACCTGCAGTGCCTGCTCAATTTGTCGTTCTCTACAGATAAGCGACTAACGTATTATACATAATAAAATTTTTAAGAGAATAGTGTTTTTCTTTTTCAACTCTCGCCGATTAAGATAGGCTTGCCATCTTCTGCAATCTGGCCCATTTTCTACTATCAATTTTCATTGGAACTTGAGAGGACCACCAGAGCCTCCAGCCTGGACTAATTTCCGCCAAACTGTTTTGTTAAAGCGTGACAGAAAATAGACAGGTAAGCAAAGAAACAGATAAACACACATCGGTCTTTATTATACTGTAAATACCTGGACCGGTAGCTTTATTTTTATTCAGAGAGCACATACAAAAGTTGTACTTCTGAGTAGGAGCAGCAGCATAGAACCGACAACTTTTGTTGCCGTCACATCAGCAAGGGTAACCTAATAACTTCCCGTATCTAATGGCAAAAACATGACCTGTAGACGGATGGATGGATATTTTGAATAGAACCACAAGCAAAATCAAGTTCTATGAGTTTAATGGACAACGCTATACCGTCCTCTTTTCACAAGATACAAAACGTATCCAAAATACGGGTGGAATGGCTAAAACCATGGCTGAACAACGTTAACAGGTTAACACCCACAGGTAGCGTGTTAACCCCCGCCCACTTCTGTGACGTCCAAGTGGAGAAATAGATAGCAAACTGTGTTAATTAGTTCATACCTGTTACTTGTTTAATGAATATTGTGAGCATGGGCTTCCATGAAGACAAAAGGAGAGTAATCATTTCTACACGATCACAGCTGTTAAATGTGCGATACAAGAATCCGTTTGCTGGAAATTAGGCAAAAAATGTCAAATGAATAGGTTGACAGACGAAGAAATCAATTACAACATCCTAGCCACGGTTTCCTATGTATTGATATGGCTTATTTTGTAATCATCATATATCATTTTACATACTAATTCACTCCGCCATGAAACATTACAGCGGAAGAACATGGCTTACAGGATAACACTACAGTTGCATACGTACTATCGGTGAAGTGTTAAACGCTCTAAAAATAATTGCAAATCCAAATTTATCAACTTTACGTATGAAATTTGTATTTTAAAAAGCTTTTCCCCTTCAAAATATTGCGAATGGTCAAACAGAGGAGCGTGTTTTTCACTAGTTCAAGCTTGATATATCAGACGTTCATAAGCAGTATATCATGTAATTGAACAGTTTCCCCGTCAACATAGCATTTTCTTTTGAGTTTTCCGAGAAAATGTAATTATTAGGGTAACATGACTAGATATGCGTTCAAAGCTTAACAAAAAAGATTTTGTTTCTAGTTTCATGATATCTTTAAGAGAAATTAGCGTTGTCTGGGATTACATAGAAAAATTCGGAGGGAAAACTGAATTACTCATAACTACTAAGTAGTTTTTCATTTTGCTGGGGAAAAAAATGCTTGAAGCACAGTAGGTGTTTCCGGGGAGAGTGAAAACTTAGTATACTAAATTGCTGCCAATCTCCACTTTTTTTCGCTACTCCGGAGCTTTGGGAAAAAGAAGAAGGTGTGCCATGTTCTTTTTTCCGGGTTCAAAAAGCCAGTCATCAATTATCAGCCCATGGTAGCGGGAATAATGGTATAAATGAATTAGGAATATTATTGATACTTGTGTAGGCCGACATTCTTCTCTCCACCTGACGTCATACGAGGAGATACGCAGAGCCGTCTCAATATGGTCAAGCGATGAGTTAACCTATTACGTAGCTCAGCCATGACTAAAACTGCGGTCTACTGTATGTAAACGCCTCTAATTTGAAACGAAGTGAACAGATAAATAACTAGAGATAAATATACAGAGGTGATGTTTTAGTGTTTGATGCAGTGTGCATCGTTAGTGTAACTCAAGCATGTAACACTGTGCGCACAAAATTTTTATTTGGCCCGACGCTTGGCATTAATTTCTAGCCTAATTTTTGGCATATATAGCGCATTTGCGGATGCGTTGAAAATGAAATGGTTATTGTTACTTTAATGGAAAATTTCACCTAATATTTTTATCGGGAGCTTAAATTATCACTATTCCATTCGTACTATTTAGCCCTTTAATTAAATATGTTTTAAACTATAATTGGAGTAAGACGCTGTAGCAATATTACACGTGCAGTGCTTATGTAATATACGTTTTACGCTGTCTTTTCAGTAAGCAATAAAATAAAACGGAAGTAAGACGCTGTTACAGTATTACATGAACGGTGCAATGCTAAGACTCGTTTCCTCTTCACTTTTTTCTTTGGCTTCGCCCCTCGCGCTTCTCTAATTGCTCGGAAATGATCCCATTATTCCGATAGCTTTTCCACAACCGGCGAACTCAATTCTACTCACAGAATCGAGCAGCCTAATTGTCTTGTTGAGTGAACATTTTAAAAAACTCCATTGCCTATTACGCTAAAAATGTCCCTTATCAATTGAAGCTGCGCTTGCTATATTAAAATATTTTTGTTAAAGTAGTTGCTGTCAGACGAAAATTGTATCATAAAAGTCTGTGCACAATTAAAATTTACCCGCTTGGGAGCGTAAAAATGGATTTCTTGAGACACGCTCCAATTGTTAATATTGTAAAGAGCACCCACTCAAAGCACCTTAGAGTATCTTATGTACCATGATTTGCACGTTATTTAAATGTTCTACGAAGCATTAAATATATGTGAAGGAGAATTACTGCCAGGAACTCTCTACAAGCTCTTGGTAAATACACCAAAGGCTTTTAATGAAATTGAGGAGCTCAATAGACTGATGAACTTCGGGGCAATGAAAACTCCAGGATGGGCTTTAAATGCTTCTTTTTACCGACCCGAGGAACTTCGATTGCTTTGTTGTTAATGAAATTCCAGTAAATGGGTCGTTGGTTCACTTATGTAGATTAAACGCCCGAGATAGGTTAAATCTATAAATTTAGGCATTTCGATTTACTGATAAATACCGACAATATAAGTAGCTTAAAGAACCGCATAACAAATAGTGTAATAATATAAGTTATATGCAAATAGAATGAAAGGTGACTGTCAATCTGCAAATGCATTTACTTAGTTATAATTGGAGATAACCGACTAATGAATGAAAAATTCAAATCAAATACCTCAAAAAGACTTGTCGCAATAACGCAATAACTATGCCATGTATCCCGTGGAATCCTACTTTTCTTTGTATTGGAGTTCCACAAAATTCCTGTTTATCTGTCAGTTCATGTGCATAAGTGAGAAGGAATCTTATTTGTTATTCATTTTTTGTGAGATATATATATTGCCTCGCAACCACCAAATGAATAACAATAAGTGAAACATTGATATTTTGTTTTGAAGTGACTAGGATAATCCCAATCCAAGATGCTACATATTTATCAAGTTTATTTAGTCCATTTTAATATTGACCGCCGACAAGATACAAAACAGCGAGTTAATTTGTCCCCCAAATTTCCAATCAATCAAAAATTACGCTGACTTTAAATTAAAATCTGTCCCCTATAAGCTCCAAATTTTTGTAGAAATTCACCAAATCGTAGCATCTAAGTTACTATAGAATTGGTTTTAAAAATATGGGCCTTTTTGCTGGTTTGTTCTGTTTATCTCTTTCTATCTTCTCTGAAAAACATGAAACTAACTTCCAGTTTGAGCTTTTTGGTACGAAAAAAAAAATCTTTCTTCAGACAAGTAATATAATGTATACTACAAGAGCTGACGGACACGACTTGAAAGTAAGTTAAATGTTACGAATTATTTCCGTGGATTTTTTCCTTCTATATTATCCCAATGCCAGCAGATCCTGAATAAAAAAGTACAGTACCTTCTTGCACTGGAGGAATTGTAAAACAAAAACCTATGTAAATCAAGATTTCTTTAGATCTTTCTCTATTGGATACATTCCCCCATGTCTTTCACTAGAAAATAATACAATTTTATACAGTGACAGAACTACAAAGTGTCTTCCCTCTAACGTGGAATTCATCTCGATTTTTGCCTACAGAAACATTCCGCTGTCGGACGCTCTTCTCAGTATTCAGGATAGGAACAATAAATCGTTTTAAGCTTTCCATAAGCGGACGCGATGCTACCAGCTTGAATTTATTCCAAGTGTATTTGGATTTATTGAAACGAGCTTTCCAGCGATGCTTGGGTTATGGTCGCCCATGACTTGTGGCTGTGTAGCGTCGTGTGACCGTCATGACTTGTAGGATGTGTTGTACGTAATAAAAGTGATGCTTCTCTTCCAGTATTATGTCACCGGCATGACTTGTGGGATGTGTTGTACGTAATAAAAGTGATGCTTATCTTCCAGCATCATGTGACCGGCATGACTTGTAGGATGTGTTGCACGTAACAAAAGTGATGCTTCTCTTCCAGCGTGATATAGAGGCCTTACTAATGGGCTGTGTTCCACCTTGTAAAATTGCTGTTTATTTAGTGCCCGATTGTGGTTCAGTGTTACGTTTACCTTTACGCAAAATATAAACATAGAACTTAGTTACTTTCGCCTAGCCCCAATTAAAATTTTTCGGCAGAACTACGGCGGCATATGGTACGCACACGGCCGAGAAACTAAGCTCTGGTGCTGCTCATATACGTCGCTTATGCCGGAGACACACTAGGCATTCACACCAACAACTTGATGCACGAATGCGAGAAACTCAGCCGTCATTTATACCACGGTATCTATGCTACCGATTATAAGTAACAATGTATCAAAACGACACGCAAGCTGCACATCCGAACAACCAGTTGGGCGTAAAAATGCAAACGTATCCCTGACATTAGTTTTGCACCCAAGTGCGTACCCTATGCCGCCATAGTTCCGCTAAAATTTTTTAACTGGGGCTGACTTCCTTTTGCAGTTTTCAAGAAAATTTCCCTTTACGATGCAGAGTCTCGGAGACTGGTAATAGAAAACTAACCGCCATATAATGCGAGCCCGACATCTTACAAATTGTCTAGAGCTATCTTACCAATATTGCTACGTTACTTTATTTTTTCATTTTATAGTCACACCTCACAAAAACAAACGGACAACTCTACAAAGTTTTCAGTATATGCCATCATTACTAGTTCCTTTTTAATACACTAAAATGCTTCTGTATGCAACATAATGCGTCCTTATACCTCACTGTGTATCATTGTGCCTAGCAATACGCCAATATATATTCATAACAGCACCAAGCTATGCACTGTACCGCTGCATTTGCATCATAGCCCCACGATCTGCTTCATACCGCACATTAGTGCTTTGGATCACACCACAGTGCACCATGCTTCACCAAAATACCCTTGGCACCCTTCATAACACACTTTAGTACATATTTACGTACCACTTTGCATTAGCATGCACCAAAAACACCCGCTATACTTCACTGCCCATTAATTTGCACTCCGCAATATTTCTGCCACTTCTAATCAGAATTCACCCGGTAACATTTCTGTCACTTCTCGCTCAGAATTCACCACGCAACATTTCTGTCACTTCTCGCTCAGAATTCACCCCGCAACATTTTCATCATTCCTCGTTCAGAATTCACCACGCAACATTTCCGTCATTCCTCGCTCGAAATTCCCCCCGCAACATTTCCGTCATTCCTCGCTCGAAATTCACCCCGCAATATTTCCGTTTTTTTTTCTCGTTCAGAATTATAGGCTGCAACACTTGAGTATAAATGCCCCGCAGCGTATCGCTGAAAACAATTCAACTCTCATTTTCCCCGGATAGTCACTTCGCTAGATGGTACCTAGGTACTCTCTAGTGATCTACCCTACTCACCGCATCTGCCGGCACGCCGCCACCCACCGCCTGGACGTCACTCGGTGGGGCTTCTTCCAGGTGCTGCATTATCTGTAGAATGTAAACAATTACTTGTTATATATGCGAGTAACCAGTTTATTCCCAATCGAACATTTATAGGCATTTATCGGCTGCCTACGATTAAATAGCAAAAAGTATCGGATAGTGTCGGATAAATGCCTATAAATTTGCGATTGAGTTGTAATATCCCCAGTTGACAAATTATCTGCAACATGTGCGTGTAAACTACTGTTCGTAATATTTGTGGGTTAACAGTTATTGGTAAGACTTACTGGTAAGAGTTATAGGTAACATGTGCGGATACATAATAATATGCATTATGAGTGAGTAAACAGTTATTTGCATTATACGTTGATAAGAATGATATGCGTAATATGCTATTAACCAATTATAATACGAGAGAATAAACATTTGTGCGCAAAATGTGTTCTCTATTATGGGTGATACATGCGGTTTCACAATTTTTTGTAAATATAATATGCTTAAACAAATAATTAGCAAGATGTGCAGTTAAATAATTATGTGTGATACATGCGGCTCAATAATTATTTCTAATAAGTGGGTTGTTTAAATATAGGCTGGTATTTAAAATGACTAAAACTGCAGCTTATTTACTTTCACCTCTTCGACACAAGCTTAACCTTGATTATTTAAGAATTCGTCCGCGGCCTGCTCGAGAAAATGACCTTGCTTCCTGTATTCAATGCTTTTCACGATTTTAGTATACTTTCTCGCTAGAAAATACTATCGATGACAGGAACTATACACATGCTCGATTCACTCACTTAGATCGAACTAATCTGATCCATTAACCGTTAAATTAGCAAATATATTAATCTTGAGTATTCACCTCATCATTTTCGTTGAATTTTCATGGCTTAATTGTAAAACGATTTCGCTTGATAGAGCTGAATCTGAATCCTGTAGGACGGCAGCAGCGGACGTTGCATGCTTCACATTTGTGCTGAGGGTCCCTGGAAAGATCCCCAGACCAGATGACCGATCTTTGTGTAAGACGCTCGGCGAATTGAATCAGCAAATTAGCTTGGTGCGCATAGCTACCGTAGGGGCGCTTACCTTATGGTAGGGGGTGGGAGGTCATTGAACCTTTGGTTTCGGCGCCATAGTTCTTAGCGGGCCGTCGTCGGCTGCAACTGTACTTACTCCTCTAGAGCCAGTTGGCCAATGGCTGCCGCACGAACCAGTGCGTGTGGGTTTCCCAATTGAGGGTGCAGNGTTTGCGATTGACGCCAAAAAATCCAACCAATGTAGTGAAATAAAAGCTCAGCATTGAAGTTCTTTAATTGATAACTTAAAGATAATCGTATTGGGTTATGCAGCTCAAAGTGGATTGATACAGCCATGCGTTAGCAATCTTCTAATATCGAATTGTCAAACCCTTCGTGAAGTTATGGGTGTCGTAACCCTCTCATGCTACAGGCAGGATGGAGGGAAATAACAAATAAAGTTTTCAATTTTTTTCTGTTTATAACAATTCAGTATCATCCATATAATTTCCTCCTCCAAGGAGGTAGACTTTCTTTAGAGTGTCTGTCTGGATGTCGGTCTCTCACCAAGATAATTCTAAAAGTAATGAACGGACCTTTACAAAATTTATAGAAATTGTTGGGCATGTTAAGAGAAACGGATGGTTAACGTTTGGTGAAGATCCGTTCAACCATTTGTTTGTTTGTATATATTTTTGTTTATTTCTCTGCCTCATTTCTTTCTTAGCTCCATAACTCAATAAGTTATGAACGGATTTTTATGAAATTCACATGAGTTGTTAGGAGCATCACGAATAGTAAATGATTAAATTTTGGGAATGATCTATTTGTTCATTAGTTTGTTTCTGTGCTTGATTTTATGTTTGTTAGCAAAATAAATCAAAAAGTTATGAGCAGATCTTTACAAATTTTTAGGAATTGTTAGAAATGCTGGAATACATAAATGGTCAAACTCTGGATGATGATCGGTTGGTTACTTTGTGTGTATGATTAATTTTTGTCAAAATGTTTGTCTGAACATAACTCAGGAAATTACGGTGGGATCTTTAAGAAAATTACAAACCCTCTTTTTACCGTCAAAAGGCACATATGACCAAGTGTTGATGGTAATAAAGAGAAAACCATAGTTTCTAAACTAATTTTAAATTTTCATTGGCGTTGCTTTTTCTTGGCGGAGGTATGCGCTCTCAGAGTGCTCTGTCCCATAGGAGAGAGGTGACCGGACTCTGTATGTTTTATGAGGTGAACAACAATGGTTGCATTCTGCTGTCTCTACCCTCAAGGTCTTTGGGAGGATTACACGTGCTGTAGTTGATGAGCACTCCTTCACTTTGGAGAGTGTAAGATGCCGAACTTGTCAGTTCAGTCGGTGCTTCGTGCCCTGTCTGTTGGGGCTTGGAATTTATCGCCGGCATCGGCTTTCGGTCGTGTTGGCCTGTATGTGTTTAAATCAGCTGTTAATGGTTTTTGTTGGATTTTCTGTAGCAGCATTTCGGGCTTCCCGGTATTGCAAAATGCTTCATTTGGTTGTATCACCTGTCCGTGGTGGCCCGGGCGTGGAGTTTTAATAATAATAGTTATTTGTACATTATTGGAAGGCTAAGTCCACTTTAATCAAGGTTTTCCAATATTAACATAAAGAATTGTTCAAATCGGAGCTGCGACATGGCTCATTTTTGCAGAACTGGACATTATGTCCGTGTATATGAGAATACTAATTTGATGTTTTTATTCTTTACCTTATACGCTCCTAAAATTATCTCCGCCGAGGAAATGATGTTTTTGCTGGGGCTCGTCTTCCGGCCTTTTGTGCTGTTTGTCTGTCGGCATTAATACTTAAAAAGATATAGACGAATCTTAATGCTATTTACAAGAACTGTTGAGAATGCTAAAGAAATTTAACAAAGTTTTGTGATGCTCCGTCAGCCTTTTTGTCTACGCTTTGTTAGCAGTACGTTTCTTGGCGGAGGTTTGAGCGCTTCCACTGCAGTTCTAATTTTATAGACCATTTTAAGATTAAAGCGATGATGCACCTAATTGTAGCACTCTTTAATACGTACTCTATAACAATGCAGGCGTGCCCTAGCAACCCAGTTGATGCAATAGGTACGTACGAATCTGACCAGTGCAGCAGATGCAGTGTCATTTGTGTAACCCTACACTGCACCGTGGGCCATCTGTGTGACGCAGGCACCTATTGTTACTACGCACAAATGTAGGTTGCGGCGTCCTCTAGCCTAGAGGGCAATGCAGCTCGGCCTTCAGTTACAGCCATGCTGAAAATAGGCACGCTGTTTATTATCTTTGTAGTTATAGTTTGTGCGCATTCTATATATGAAGTTTTTAATCTCGGCGCTGAAATTTGTATTCGGGTTGAATTTCCTTATATTTATTAATCGCAATCGTTTGTCTTCGAGTTTGTTTGCAAGCCTATTATAAGTAGTAATTTTTCAGTGATGTTTGTGCTCTTATGCTTTAAAGCTAAGTATGCCGTTAAAGTCAAGTGATGTTGAGAGCCATACCTTTATCTCGAATATATTATTATTATTATTATTATTATTATTAAATCACACCAGACTGGCGACGTAGGAATGGAGAAACTCCATGAGGTTACAAACCCCCACGCAACCAACCCAGCGGGTGAAGAAAACAAAAGAATGAAAAAAAAAGATCCGAGATCAGAGAATAGCTCTGTGTACAGATCGCATGAAGCTGCCAATGCCTACACTAGCAAAGACAGAGCCATTAAGACCATTCCAAACATCCCCACACGATGGAAAAAACGAACGGGAATACTGGCCCGTACGGCATCGTACCGGTTCCAAGGCAAACTCATTAAGAGCACCAGTACGCCGAGTACGGTATACCTCACCCAAACAAATGGATCCGGAACAAACTCAGACAGTGGATGACTGGGACAGTTATACATTTTATACAAAAAATAGACCCCACCAACTCTGCGACGATGCGACAGGTCACATGGCACAACACCGCCCAGCATGAACGCACATCGACGAACTACTTTGTCAAGCAAACACAGATGGCAATCGGCAGCAGAACCCTAGACTACAGAGCAGTACTCCAGAAGAGGGAGGAGAAAGCAATTGAAGCAGCGACGCGTCAAATCTACCGAGCCAAACACCCTCCAAGCACGCCTCATAAGACCAATTTTCTGC
>LQNS02278187.1:19913172-19941690 GCA_001587735.2 Parhyale hawaiensis
ACAACCCAGTCTCGACGCAACCAACCTCTCATAAACTTTCGACAAAACAGGTGTGATCGAGATGGGTCTATAATCAGAGGTACGGGATGAAACCGAGCCCTTCGGAACAGACGTCACATGGCCAACACGCCAGCACTCCGGAAAAGAGCCCAGCCGCAACATTCGACGGAATACGGAAGCAAGCGGGGCTGCGAGCACACGAGGGCTTTCATAGTTTTATCATTAACTTAGAACGCAACTCACTTTCGGTGTTACATAGCCCCTCCTCAATTTTTGCTTATTATTAGATAAGTTAGCGGCTGAAATACTTACAGTATATCGTACGAAAGTAACCAAGACTTTAAAATGCTACCCATGTCAAAACAGCAGTGTGAGTCAAGTTCCTGAAACTATGGATTACCATCTCACCTTCGGCAGAAATGTGAAGCATCTTATCTGGGTTATTAATATAAATTCTAGTTTGCTATAGTGTGCTTTGCACTGTCCAAAGTCATTTTAAGCAGTTTGTGAGTTTTTACCGCTGGTGATCTCTGGAAATATCAAATAATATCATTAATGATATCGTTATCATCATTATATTGCAGTTCATTTTAAAGCTTTTTCCCTTATCGTAAAGGTGTAACTGACCATCACTAGCTAATTTTTTAACGATTTGTGATTAGGCAATATCGTGAATCTTATATATTAAAATTCTGCAAAACGTTTCGGCCATCAATATTAGCTATTTTCATGCCTGTAAATTTAAAGTTTTAATCTGTGAAAATCGACAACAAAGTAAATCTGTTGGTAACTGAGCGATAGAAATTCCCGCTCAGTAATATTACTGCAAAATATTGGCATAAATCATAGCAAAGGATGCAGAGAATTTTTTTAGCGGGTCAGGATTACTTAAACATCGACACTCTAGTCCCATGACATTCATAATGGAAATCGCCGCCCGTCCATTATCGAAAACGCCGCCCGTTCTTTTCATCCAGAATATACGAAAATGTCCCGAGGATGTTATATACTAACACAATTCCAGAAAGTTGAATCTCTGATCATACTATTCGCCATGAATGGATTTTCTTGTTTTATTTTGGTTACTTACAGATTCCTGCAGCGTTGAAAAATACTGACTAACAATTGTCTACTGCACCTATAAAGGTGCGAAAAACATTTTAAAGTGAATTGCAAAGTAAGTAAATACTGGTATACACAGTCGTTATAATTATCTTTAGAAATAGCACGTTTTGCCGACAACGGGCTCGTAAACACAAAAGAAGTCAAACGCAAGTAGCCCCGATTAGAGCAGTTATACACGCAAAACTTGCGTGTCTGGAGTCTTGAAAGTAGCACTCAAAAGCTATTCAAAGCTGACTTAAACGCCTGGAGCCCGACATGGCCGATCATATATCAGTTCCAACATACATTGGGGGAATGAAATACGTACCAATTTGATTTAAACATTCATTGAATATTCACGACGATTGACATAATTTTTGTTTGCTTTGTTTACTTTGATTCGCTCATCCTAAGTTGTGGGAAACAATGACCCCATGGGACCCTGTATGTTATCTTAGCTCTTAGCTAGGTCTTGGGGACAACTTGCCTTCCTGCCCACTTTGCTTCCGTCCGTTTCAAGCTTCTACTAATGTAATTTTTCTCTCTTCTTTCTTAACTTGCTGTCCCTATGCTCGTTGATCCTGTGTAAGGAACATCTTTGTCCATCGGTTCCGCATTTTTATTAACATACTGTACGTCCCTTCTTTCTTCTTCTGTGGAATCGTCTTTGTTGTAGAAACAGAGACTTAACCTACTTGATATAATAATAGCTAGAGCACTCTGAAAACGCATACCTCTACCAAGCAAGGCCACGGTAACGATTAATTCAAATTGTTCTGAAATTATGATTTCTTTTGTATTAACACCAAAATTTCATCATCAGTGCCTTTTGACGGTAATAATAGCTTCTGCAATTTTCTTGAAAATCTGTTCATAACATTTTGAGTTGTGCTGCTAACAAACATTCTGATAAACATTAATCAAACACACAAGCAACCGATCATCACCAAAATTGAATCATTTATGTCTTTCAACATTATTAATAATTTCTGCAAATTTCATAAGGATCTGTTCATAAATTTTTGAGCTATGTTGCTAACAAGCATAATATCAAACACAGAGATAAACAAACGACCGAAAGAACCGATCGCAATATACCTAACTACTACCTAACTACTCATGTTTTTTTTTAATTTTATAAAAATCTGTCAGTAACTTTTTGAGTTAGGGTGCTAAGAAAAAATAGGCATACAAACAAACGATTGAACGGACCTTCACCAAAAGTTAATCATCTACTGCTAACATGCAAAACAATCTCTGTAAATTTCCCAAAGATCTGTCCATAATTTTTTGAGTTATCTTTGTGACAGAAAAACTAACAGACAAAGGGCCAAACAGACAGACAGATGAACACGACAAAAACATAACCTCCTTGGCGGAGGTAATAATATTTTTCTATGTTTTCGGTGACTGTCTTGAGTAGTGCATGAAGCCCTTTCTTGCATTTCGTCTCTGAAGTAGAAGAAAGTTTGTTGAGGATAACTGTTCATTGTCACTTTTGCAACAATCGCTCCCTTTAAAGCTTTGCCAATATCTTTCATATTTTTTCTGGAAATGCTCCTGTTGGCCATAACACCTTATGCGTATTTACCTTGCACATAAACATACTATGCAAACTCTTGAACTGATTCCTACAGATGCTGATAAAAAAAAAAAACATCACAGTAGTAGCATAAAGACAGCGATCTTGAACGTCGCTTTGAAGAGGCTTTGTTTATCTAGCTTTCATCTGGGCAACTTTGTAGGCGTCAACGATGCCAAAGTGGGTGAAGCGCCTCCTGAGGTTGGTGAAAAGTTTAGAGAGGCACGCATCTCTTTCTCAAACTGATTTTTCATGTTTTTTTGTACCCCGATAGCATTTTTCGCTGCTCTAGAATCTATTTCTGGATTTTAATTTCTTGAGCTACCAAGAATTCAGTTAGGGTTATTTTCCAGTTGGAGCATCCAAAATTATGAAAATTTGAATTTCTCGTGTACTTCCGAAGAGAGGAGATGTTAGGAACCCCAACTGAAAATCATGAGGACGCCAACTCAGAGAGGTTCTCAAACTTATGAGCTAAGTGGTTGAAATTTAGCGTAACGTTTTCATCACAGTGAGACATACTTTGTAAGATTTCAAGCCGAACAAATGAGTGATATTTGAAAGTAATGGTGACGGTGTTTCGCATGCTCTTACTATCTTGTTTAAACTTTTCTCTAACGAAGGTGAAATGCTTAGCTTAAACGCAAAAAATTTTATGTTTTTATTTACGGGTAAAAAAGTAAATGAAAAACAGCCCGGATTAGAATCACCTTTTGTTGGTAAACAGAACCATACCGTTTTTTGTAGATAGTTTGTAATGAATCCAGCGTAAGATTTCTCTCAGTTAAAGTACGGCTAAAAGCACTTCATATCGAGAGTACAGCAATAGCGGAAAATAGTGTAAACTGTGCTATGGTTTTTTTTTTAACGAACTTCGTTGTTACATGTAGGTGACACATCATGGAAAGGAGCGATTGCTTGCAGCTATACTTAGGTACTGATAGGTTTGGAACTCGAAACGGAAACAGAAAAACAGAATACGTGTTGGTATAAGATAGTTTCAAAGAATTCGCAGCAAATTTCAACATTTTCATGACTGCCTTACGTTCAGTAATAGGATACTGCAACCTTAGTAGCGAAAGTCTTTCGTTTTTCAAAAATACCACCTTTACTATACCCTTGCCTACTTGGTTAATCCTGATTGCGTGCTACTACAAGTCTTACGGTTTCAAAAAATACCTCATCTCAACTAGTAGTTTATACAATCAAGAGCTGTACTCTCTTCCAAGTAACGCAAAGCTAACAAAATTTTTAAAATGGTCAAAAATTCAGGATTTCTGTCGAATCATCACCAAAATAAGAATGCGTCCTCCACCGGGAGAAACAAACTCTTGAGCTCCGCAGATCAGCGGATATGAAGTGCACTTGCGTGCGTTTATGATCAACTCGTAGCTGATGTCTTTCTTTTTTTCTTTTTCTTTACTCTGTCATCTATACCCTGCTAACATAATGGCAATAGCTCATAGAGGGCCGGGGCGTAAGCCCCGGTGTTTCTGTGGGAATGGGCTTAATGGTCCGTCTACTGCCGCCTATCTTATCTAAATTGATAATCTATTCTTCGTCATTTTCCTAACAGTTTCTGCAAATTTTATGAAGATTTGTCTTTAGGGTTTTGCCTCTATTAGAACATACGACGGTCGTTCTAAAAGTAATGCCTCCTATTTTTTATTCTGCCGCAGGGATCCGAGGGGATTTCAGATTGAATTGTTATGATGACTGAATTTTTGCACTCATGACCTGAACGTTTCATCTCTCTATTGCACATAAAGTCCGTGTGATACTCTAAGAAAGCAATTCCTGTCATGGATGTGCGTCGGAAGCAGAGGTGCTTTATAGAATTCCACCATAAAGAAAAATGTAAACCAATCAACATTCACCGGCGTTTGGTAAGCGTTTGCAAAGCCGATGCAGTTCATGTCAGCACAGATAGGATATGGGTTTGTTGATTTCAGAGTGACGACAGAAATGTGAGTGACAAAGTTTGCTCCGGACGCTCTTCACAGCCACCACCCCGGAAACAAAGTACGCTTCAGTCAACTCATTGCACCGATCGACGGATAACTGAATGAAGTGCACGAAGAGTTAGATGCGAGTTTCAACTCTGACTATTACGTTGAAACGTTGACCATGCTGAAGGCCCGGATTGCTTATGTAAAGCCAGATAAAGGGAAAACATTCCATTTGCAATACGACAACGCCAGACTATAGACAAGTTTGAATGCCTCAAAATATGTGACAAAGTTCGGCTAAGAGAGCTGTCTCACCTACCGTATAATCAGACATAGCACCGTCAGACTTCCACTAGTTCCGGCTTCTGAAGGACACAACAACACCGTAATCTCAACCGGAAAAAGAATGAACCACTCGGCAAGCGCTGACTTTTACGGCCGAGGCATCAAGGCTCTCGTTCATTGCTGGCAAAAGTACATTAATAATGGAGGTGCCTACATAGCAAAATAAATTTTGAAGCAAAAGAGTTCACTGATTTTAATGGTGCTACTTCCGTTTTTGTATCTCTTCAACTTGTTGAGTTAAAAGTACGAGGCATTATTTTTGGAATGACCCTCGTATATGGGCCTCACGAATCATAGGGCTGTTCCGTTTTTCTTCTCTACAGGCAATGTTGAAGCTGGCCGCAGTTCCTGCTGGGAATGATTGTTTGTTTGATTAAGATCGTTTCTTGGGCAGGGACTCCTCCCCCCCCCCCCCCCTTTTTTTCTCTCTTTCTTTTCTCCTGTCCTCTATATCCTACTAACATAATGGCAATAGCTCATAGAGTGCCGGGGCGTATGTTCCGGTGTCTCTTTGGGAATGGGCCTATTGGTTCGTCTACTGCCGCCTATCTAANTCTCTTTCTTTTCTCCTGTCCTCTATATCCTACTAACATAATGGCAATAGCTCATAGAGTGCCGGGGCGTATGTTCCGGTGTCTCTTTGGGAATGGGCCTATTGGTCCGTCTACTGCCGCCTATCTAATCTAAGTAAGCTCGCAATACTTCTCCTTTTGTTCCGCGAGGTGGGCCGCCGAATGGTGGTAAGCTACCCATCTCATGAGACTCCTATCTGCTCTTGTGTGAGGGCCACGAAAGGGATCCTATGCGCTCGGGTGTTTCTTTCTTCTATCTTCATCTTTTTTGTTCTTGTTTCATTGCCCTGTGCGGCGTGGTTGAGCCCTATCCTTTGGCCATGAACATGGGTTGGAGATGCTTTGCACCTTGTTTCCTGATTAGTAGCTCACTGACCGCTTGAGACCATAGAACTCATCTGAGTTCGCATATAATCTGAGACCTTCCAGGAGAAAAGCCAAAAAAAAAAAATCATTAAGAATTTAACTCGAGGCGAGTATATTGCTCGCAGCGCTAGTTATACGAAAGCTTAACAATGGCCTCTGCTCTCAACTTCCCTTGGAAAACGAGACATAGTTTGTGTTTCAGTAGCAACCGAGCCTGTGGTTAGCCTCAGGAAGTGTGTCTCCGATGCACAAGTATAGTTCCTACTAATACTTCAGCTATTTGCGCTATGTCGCTGAATGACAGAAAGATAAACAAACAAACGACAAACGAATCATCGCTGAAGTTTCTTCATTTGTTTCTTGTGACATTCCTAACAGTTCCTGTACATTGTATGAAGATCCGTCCATCATTTTCTTACTTATGACGCCAACAAACCGCAAAAAAAATAACTCCGTTGGAGGGAAAATAACTTTTGAAGTTTTCCATTCAACGCTGCTCATTGTAATAATGCATTGCTATCTTAAAACTTAACTTAGTTTTCTTTTCGTTTTCTAAGCGTTTTTGTGGTGTAATTATTAATTTTTCAACCTAATTTTGTTTTTTGCGCATTATGGTGTACTGTAAATATTAATATCATAATTTCTATGATTACTCCGTTATTAAGCATTATTGTATGTGCAGCGGCGTGAAAATAAATGGTTAAAGCATTTCAACGTTTGTTTCGTATATTGCACTTTACTGTGCATTGTACTAATAAAGTATTAAAAACTTTTCTCTGTTAACTACGAAGCTACGAAGCACATTGCAGTGCAACTTGAACGGTGTTTCTGTAAGTTTGAATTTTTTCCTGAGTTGCAGAATGTGGAAGTGTTAGTGGTGACAATTATACGATTTCTTATACGATTACATTTTGAGGTACGTGATGGTATGCCGATATGCTACTTACATGCAGTACGTATTTTGAATAATCTTTAGATTATGTCCATATAGTGATTTACAATAATTCGTGCGAGATTAATTGCATCTTGAGAATATTTGTACTTTACGATACTCTTTCAGAGCGTACGTACGTGACGCGTTTCTAGTAAACGAACACCACATAATTAAACTTGAAGTTACTGTTGATTGCGAAGACTCTTTCAAGGACTACGTGACACGCGTACATATTGAGTGAACACCACACTGTTGAAGTTCAAACATGAATCCAAATAAATAAATGTGATGACTTAGCAACTTTACGTACAGTGAGTAATTGCCTCATGCCCCAACTAAGTAAACTCGTCGCAGACTTACTGGCGCAGAACTGGCCGGATTGGACGGTAAAGTTGGTCTGAAGCTCGCCTTTGATAGCCAGAATTCGCAAAGGTTGCAGTGAAACTTTTATCATCATCAGAAGCCGTTATCTGACGGCGTGGCATCGTTGGTAAAGGCCTTAAAACTTAGCGTTGCCATTGGTCTGGTGTGATGGAGTCGTTCAGTCTTTTCCGATTGCCAAAAGTTTGCAGTGTTGCGTCCAATTATCGACCGCGCAAGGGGCCTATTTCGTGTTCGAAATTTCTGGAGTTTTCCGTGCTTATAGATCCAGTTTTCCACCATACCTGGCGCTCTGGCCTGTGTCCAATCTCGAAGAGTTTTCAAAGCATAATAGCAACCAAGTATGGTGTCCAGTTTAATTCAGTACTTGGAAAAACCAAAGAATGGAGCCCCAATCTTTGCTTTTAGAGAGCCTCCATTTGTAGGTACAGAACATGTATAAAGATCTTGTTTTATCTTGCTCTCTCTTCCCAATTTTGGGAAATTAACGCTTTCCTTCACGCGTATATTCACCTCACATCGTATAAGCGCAAAAGAGCCATAAATATAATTCTTTCTTGTTCCTGGATGCCCACCTTGCTCTGTTCCACGAAGCATTAGCCGTAATGGCAATCCATTTTAATTTTCTAATTTCCTCTTTATGCTGGTTCAAAGAGAAGATATAAACGTAATCCATTTCTGTCTTCTACAGTTAATGCCACCTTTCGCGGTCCAAATATTGGTATGTTCTTTGTTCAAAATGTTTCGTAAATACTAACTTGTTTTACCCGAAATCTCGTCATTATGATCGTGGTCGATATTTTGTTTCTTATATTCCACTTAGCGTCATCCAAATTGAACACCATAATAACTAGAACGCCTCGGTGGCGTAAGTCATCACATACGGTAGGGGGAAAATTTAACAAAGTCATTTTTTATGAGCGAAGCTAGGGCACAGCCGCATTTTTTCCATGTATTAGCTCTTCAATAATAACATTGGAAAAAAATAGCACGCCCCATTCTCCAGACGATCTGTCGCGGTGGAGACAAATTCGCCGCATTGGAGAAAATTCAACGCCCTCATTTTCTATGGCGAGCTAGGCCCAGTTTTTTTCCATGGTTCACATCTAGAGCAACGCACCAAACTCCTTACAAAAAACATGAAGATTGCTCAACTCCTTCGACCACTTTTTGGGTGGACAGACCAATATGCAAATATATATATATATATATAGTTACAAATATGCTAATATATACTTAAATCTTCAACGAAAACATTATCACCTCCCTCACTTCGTTCGCGGGTGATAGAAACAATATTCTCTTTCGGATTTCGGAATGCAGTTGGCCCGTCTCGAGCATCCGCAACAGAAGTATCTTAGTTTCATGCGTTGAACTTCTGTAACTCTCATAAGGTTATCTCTTGTTTACATCATTTAGCACCTATGAGCGTTTTCCTGAATATTTCGTCTTTGGACTATATTAGTTTGAACAATTTAAAAAGTTTCGAATCCATGCAGTTCGTTGCTTTTCGAATATACAGTATCGTTATCGACATGATTTTTTTTTTAATGCCACGTCAGTTACACAAGGATCGGTGTAGGACTTGTTTTAATTCAAATTACTGTAACTTGCCCCAACTCATAATGCAAATTGTTCGTAGCTAAAAGTCCTAGGTTATGATCCAAAGATAACCTCTCTGTGTCCACGTATCGAATGGTTCACACTGTAAGAAGTTTGTTATTAAGATGTGCCGAAAGTATCGGCATTGGCCCTTTTTCTGGTATCAGTGCATCTCCTATAGCAATATTAGGCTTGTATACAGCACTTGATTCTTTTTTACCCTCAAATGTCCGGTAGTTAGCCTTTCTTCCTATGGAGAATCAAAATTGGTGTTACGAAGATGCAATTTTCAATATTCGCAGCAGCGTAGCAGTTGATAATGCCAGGGTATTTCAGACCAATAGTCTTGCACAGTATGATCCATCGCGAAACTGTCTTCTCTATTCGAAGATCTTCACTGGAATTTACCTATTTTCCTGAAGATCTGCCGCTGGCAATGCAACTCAGTGTATCTCTGGAGAGTAGCTATTTGAAACCAAGCTACAGCGTAAGCTTTGTGCAGTTTCAAAAGGCACAAGCCAAGTTATCCAGGTTACTTTAGTTGGTTCATCAAATTCTTCTGCACTAAGAGATTGCAACAATCTCTGCATTTAATGTTGTTTTTTCTCTAGCATATATGCATTTCATGCAGCCCCAGTTCCAAGCTATTAGTAGCCTGTATCTGAACTCAGGGTAAACTTTCTGCTTCATCATTTTACTGCCATATTCTCCTGATTTTTTTTTTTTACATTACATACAAATGCAAGTTGTTCGATAGACTTTCTGGTCTACCATAAACTGCTCCTCAATCTCCTCGACTACTTAGACTAGAAAAGCAAAAATTCAAATTTAAACTAGCTACGTTGAATGACTTTTTTTTCTTGTCTAGACCCGCACTAGCAACAGGCCAGAGCGTCTGATTTTGACTCTGAAGGCCGCAGGCTCGAACCTCGCTCCCAGCTAGGCAAGATCTTTGCGCAGCATCCGGTCTGCATACTGCTGTAGGTTTAATGACCTTCCCCAGCTATGATGAGCGTTGGGGGTCGCAGATATTGTCGTATGGAGTCTTCTGCCACTGGCGCCATAGCTCTAGACATCTGTGGTCGGCTGCAGCCGCATACTTCTCTGGGACCTGTTGGTCTATATCTGCAGAACAAACCAGTGCATGCGGGTTTCCTAGTTGGGGGTACGGTCAAGTTGACTTTACCTTTACCTTCTGGATAACTTTGACCCTTCAGGCAGCAGACAGAAAAGTCATCTAGTTTGACTTTCAGCATTTGGAAAGCCAATAGATAGTTTTAATTGAGAATTTTCACCTGATTTCTTCATCTAACGACAATAATGCTGCTTTAACTTTTTGTGGCATGCAAAGCACCATTAGCTAATATCAAATACACTATTGTCATTAGCTCATTAAAACATTATCAAGGCACTAATAAGAAAATTAAAGCATTGCATTACATACCACTGCGTTATCGTTATGTGCAGATCTCTAATATGTATGCATTTTTTTGTGACACATCCTGCTTGTATCTTTGACAGTTATGACTCATTTATTTATGCAACATTACGATCATTCTGGCAGGCGCGCGATACGGTTTTAGAAAAAAAAGTAGTTAACTGTCTTATCACACGTCGGTGGTATGCATTGATAGAACTCATTTGCAATTTTGCGGAGAAATTGCACTCGTTACCCGCTCACTATGCGTGCGCAATGTGCACATCTGGAAGTTAATTGAGTGTTGGCACCAGATAAGTAAACAATTTAATTTGGCGAGCCTTAATAAGTGCAAAGCTGAGCCACAAATTGGCTTTTTATTTTCTTCAAACTAATGCATAACTTCTAGTCATGAAAAATTGACTTGGCGATATTGGACCATAAACTATAATTTCCAGCTTGATTACCTCTTGTTGAGCTTAACCTTTTAACGCATAATATCCCAATTTATGAACAGTGTCAACAGTGCTATTCATACAAAAATCAAATTATATTTTGAACGTTTGTGTGTTGAAATAGCAGGAGAGTCTCAGTAAAAATAGACTTTACGACCCGTTTTCGCGTCTAGACGCTGCTGTGAGGGTATTTTGTAAGGGCTCTAAACTTAGAGCTTACGTTGAAACATCAATCGAAGTTTTGGTCTCTCATGTGTGTACCACTCAAAATGTTGCGTTCTTAGTTCATTTCATTTTAGTTTTTGAGATAAGGGGATTGGCCGGTATTAGTTCTGGAATTTCAGCACCAATTGGTATACAATTGAAATTGGACTAAAGATGAACTCTGAAAGTGCGTAATTCTGCCATGCAAGGCAGTTTTAACGAAAAACACATATTGATACTGGAACCAAACTTTCGTCGCTTGTGCCTCATGATAGTTCTAAAAGTTTCTGCAATTTCCTCGGAGATTTGTCCGTAAATTTTTCATTTAAGTTGTGACAAACATGTAGTCAAACAGAAAAACAAACAAACAAACAAACCGATTATTGCCAATATTTTGTCATTTGTGCTTCTCAACATTACTAACAATTCCCGAAATTATTGGAGATTCGGACATAACTTTTTGAGTTATGTTACGGAGAAACTTAAAAACAGACAAACTGATAAATGGAGTCACAGATCAAGACAAGAATTAAATTTACTGAGTTGCTCTTCGTCACATTCCCAATAATTCCCGCATATTTCATGAAGATGCAATTATTGTTTGAGTTATGGAACCAAGAAAAAAAAGAGGTAAATAAACTAAATGGTTGAACGGTTCTATACCAGAAGTTAATCATCTGTTCCGCCTTACATAACTAACGATCTCTGCATATTTCATGAAGATCTGTCTATAAATTGAGTTATCTAGGTGACAGACTAATTGACAAACACAGGGATAAACTCCGACAAAGAAAACTTTTGTGGTAGAGGTAAAAATGCATGAACTGCGCGTATTCTACACTAGACATGACTGGCTAACAGGAATTCAGAATTTCAGATTATGCTGTAGCGTGTTTTTTCTAAGTTAATTTTTTATTTCAATTATTTTCCAGAATACGATTTACGTTGGTACTTTAGGTTACACTTGCACTGATGAAGTGCCAAAATTAAATACACTACTTGGTGCTTTCAGACTAATAACTGTCTTGCGTATATATTTTTTCTTAACATCAAATTCAATAGTGGCTATTGTTTTTTTGCATTCAACATCGATTTCTATTTAATCCCCTAATATATGATTTTCTCACTCATTTGCGATGCTATAGCTACGCTAATCAGAGTGATTTGCTAAATAAAAAATATACTGCATCTCGTTTTCAGATTCACCTTTTAGCGCACGATTTTCTATCGTACTTTCAGTGGGACTATGACGCATCTTGCATCATTGGAGTTACAGTAAATGTAACCTCAAATCACTTACGACATCTCGGTTTCAGCTTCGATGCTATTATGTCTATCCCTTAGGGAATTTCTTACTTTCCCAAAAGCTAAAATCGTAATACAACTTTTGGGGATACCAAAAATTCCATAAGAGATTGACGAATTATTTGCTTTCGTCGTGTACGCTGACACTCTGGCTCATCAGTCACAGCTGGGTGAGTTTGTTGTACATAGATGCTGACTCTGACTGCCCTAATACACTGCATTTTCAGATTCCATTTCTATTATGTCTGTCAACGTATGATTTTCTTCGGGAATTTCGGTGCCAAGAGGACTCAAGAGTCGCTGCACCGTAGGATTTGATGGACTCGGATTCCGTTCTTCACTTGCTGTAATACTCGTGGCTATGGCAATCAACGCACCTCTGGCAGCAGCTACCGCGCAGACTCCGCCCACTACTTCTATCTGCGTGATATTTGAGGCACATAATAGCGTGTTAGTACAGAAAAATAGAAGCGACAGAATTTATCGAAACCTTTCTAAGTTTTTGGGAAAACATACAATTGGATGCAAAGCCCTGTGTTGAAAAACCGATGGTTGATAATTCGCCATTTCCACTTTATTCTTGGTGACTGTTTTGCTGAGTTTTTCGTTCGAGCATTCAGAAGAGAAATTGAATTTTTCAGGTTCCATAGCGTCTCACATTTATTTTAGCTCCTTCGTGAGCTTGACATCTGATCTGGTATTCCTCCTAGAAACCTCGATTTTGAAGTGGTTCCAGAAATTTCCTGTAGGTTATGAACCTGTTGATAAACGTATTCCTTTAAAAATTATAAGTATTTGAAACAGAGTATTATTCGACATAATCGGTGAACGCAATTTCTATGAAATGCGTTCTTTCCACCACAGTGTAAAAGCGTCACTGCTGCGAAGATATTCTTAAACTTGATGCTTTTAGAATCATTATTGGCAGATACAACTGCTAGGAAATCACTGTAAAAAAAGGACAAATTATGATCAAGGATAAGCTTTAAAGCTATCTTTATTATAGTCTCAATAACCGTTCTTATTGGATTTTTTAAAAGACTCAAAATTTGGAAGCCGATACTGCACGTCAGTGTGTGTATATATATAAAATAGGTATCTTCAGCCATCTGCGATAGAATCTTAATATCATTATTAGATTATTTGAGTGCGCACAACACAAAGAAAACTATTCGTTACGTAGCCAAATAATCCAAACAATACATTTTAATTTTAAAGGCAAAACTCTAGTTATGTGTTCTACAATTGGTATGCATAAGTGGCTGTTTCAGTCCTCAAAATCAAATTGTTTCTGCTTGCATTATTTGTCTACATTACCTTAACTATTCTCTGCATGTACTCTTAACAATAGCCTTACTCGTTGTCAGAGATTCGGCGCATAACATCTTCGATGAACGAAAAACTGCGGTACAAAAATATTGTCCTTTATTTCCGGGCAACCACAGAGAAAAGTAAGGCGGCTTATTGTCCCAAAACCAGCACGGCGAAGCATGCACTGTACTTGCGAAGACATGCACTTATGGTCAGTGCACGCTAAGACGTGTTGGTTTTGAAACGTTCGCATGACTTAGTTTTTTCAGTGGTCTAACATTATAGTTAAGTTCTTGCTTCTCCCAGCCATGGTGACGCTGACTGTCGAGATATCTTAATTGTACACACTAAGCAAATCTGTGCAATAGAATTTTTGTTATTCTTGCATTTTTGTGATATTTCAGTAAATTATTCGATCACGGCCTGATACAAACAGTTACTATCTTGATACTACGTTCTACATGAACTCTGTTATACGTTCATTCTAGAACTATAAACTACAAGCAGTTCAAGTGTTGTGCTTCGGTCGAAGGCACAGTGTCACTTTTACCTGTAAGACATTCTCGTCTGATGCACATTTGTTTCAAATAATTACTGGCCATTACGGGACGGGCCGAGAAGCCCATTCCTACAGAGGTACAGAAACTCGGGTTTCGGCTTACTCTGAACTATTGCCAGTACCCTGATACATACATATAAATACCTTGACTTATTTGCCGTGTATCCTTATGCTGGCGTCACACTATACAATCGCATGCTCAACTTCACGGGGGACATTCAACTCGCTCGCCATTCGTGCTACAGTATCTATGCTACCCACTTTTTCTGTGTATTGAGACGACGTGCGAAATGATCATGCACTCATGAGTTAAGCGTGCAACATACTGTCTGCTATGTTCCCGGTATCATGCTTTTCTTTTCCCTTTATGATCAGCAATTCTTACTCCTAAAGACTATTTATTCCTTTTTATTGAGAATTTATTTATGGAGTAAACTAAACGTAGATCCATTCCAACTGTAATAGCTTTCACAAGTGAATACTTCCACTCGGTTGCAAAGATCCATGGCATGTCTATCTCTTTATATCGAGAAAGTAGTTGAAAAAAAAATGTCAAAGACCTCGTCCAGCAGATTTCAAAAGTTGTAGCTCTCGGCGTAGGTTACTAATTTCATTCTTTACGACTATAGACACATAATAATCTTCTAAGACCTAGCTAAATATACGGCCATTTGTTTACTTGACTATGTTTCCACAGATCCTTTCTTCATACGACGGTACAATGACTTCACATTAATCTATCGTTCATAAAACCAAGCTTCGACAATGTTTACCACCTTACCTCAGAAAGCACAATCCGGCCTAGCTGTCATTTACTACTTCTTCCAGAACCCGAGGAAATTATATTCAATTTTGAAAAGTTTCTTTGATAAGATTTAGCTTTGTTATATCAAGCGACTTCCGTCTGACTTCGTGATTCCGGCAGATTATTGCACTTAACGTCCTCAGTAGGCATTGTTCATTCAGTACCCTTTTTACTACAGCTCGCTAGTGAGATATCCTTATTTTCTCAGCAGTGTTGATCAGAACAGTTTAGGGCGCCATTTGGTCGAGATATGCCCTCTTTAGCACCGGCCTAAAGGAACGAGCTGGAGTTTGAACCTCTAAGTTAGTGCATATGAGGAGGTCTCGGCACCCCGGGCCCACACCACCCAAATAATGAGATGGTCTTTACAGTAAACTTTAAACTTCAAGGCACTCTCTATTGGAAAAAGGCCGCCTTATTTAGAGCAGCAGAGAGCGGGACGGTTAGCTGGCTCTAAGAGACCCAGACTCTGATGCTGAACCTGGCTGAGTTAATCTCTGAGGGCTAACGCAAGATCAGCGTCTTCTGCCATGGGGAGTTCATCTTTACGGGGTACCGCAAGACTAGGACCATCAGCTATGGGAATTCATATTTCCTGGATATCGCAAGACCAGGGCCCTCTACGATGGGAATTATAGTCTGACCATTTTATGAAGGCGCTTCGGTCGTGGTCAAATTCCTCTACAGCGGAGCCAATCCTATGGATATTTCTCAGATTTCTCTCTACATATGCAGTTAGTGGGCGTGTCTAAGATATGGGCCGAACAAAATCTCAGATATACTCATAGAATTGGCAACCCTATAGAGGAATTTGACCACGACCGAACCGCCTTCATAAAATGGTCAAGCCACCTGGGTCCGTCATTAAGCTTTCTGGACTTGAATTGTCCGAAGCTGTTGACGGCAGCTGTTATCTTTGCCACATTGAGCCTTGCTGCACGGGTTAGAAACAACCCGATGACGTTGCACCGGTTGAATTCTCCATTTTACGAAGCAAGATTGAATTTCTGGAAGTCTCACGAGTAACCGGTTGAGGATCAATGCCTGGAGTTCAATTCACATGGTCGGAGCCAGCGCACTTGCGTGAAATTTCGGATAAGTCAAGCCTCGTAAACTTCATATCAGCGCCCAATCGAACGCGTCCTAAATCTTTACTGCATGGGAATCTCAAGGTCAACGTCTCTCGCATGAGGAGTTAGAAGTAATTTCGCTTCCACAGCCTCGTAGCACTAGTTCATAATCGCTCCGTTGGCCTTAGCCTCTTAGTCCCGCTGCAGACGATAGTCTTTCGTCCTGTGTTTTTACTTCACGACGTTCGAATGCGTTGTGGTATCTGTGTAAATAACGAAAAATGGCACTTCTTACTCAGTGGACATGGGCACAAAATTTGAGAAGTCACAAGAAACCATACTAGCGACACTTGCTAAGCCAGCGGATACGATGGCTAACATTTTATCGACTCTTCTGGCAGACACACAGTTGTGGTTGCATGGACACGACGATATATTCGAATGAGGTGAAGTGAAAACACAAAACACAAACTACCGTTGGCAGCGGGCTTGACACTGCTGTAAAAAAAAAAATCTGTTTTTTAAAATTAGTACTACAGGGAACTCGTTCAACGTAGACAGGCATATCGTCCCAACTTCCGGAGACGCGTCAGCTTCAAGATAAGTTCTACAGCGTGCTTGTTTTCCCCACATTCGTAAAATATTTTATGGGCAAACCCCCCAGAAAATCGTGAAGATGTCCAGTTGAATATACGACCAATAAAGTTTTGTTATATTTTTTGCTGCTCATTCAACATGGCCTCAGTCATTACTACAATTTACGACAAATGGAGTTGTCTCATAATCTAAGTTTATCTGCATTTCCACAATTTCAGAGGAGGTTTCTTTTCCAGGAGTTTCTTTTTTTTTGGGGGAGTTCTGCTGTGCTGAAAAGCCAGGCGGGGTCTTACTTCCAATGACAGGTTAACAATAAAAACACTGTCGATATTAGAAGTTACAGGTAAAAATTAAACATTTTTTGTTTCAGGGCATCTTAGTCAATGGCCAGTATCTATTTTTGGGATCCACAAACATCGCAGAGCTAAGGGGTTAACGTAACCTCAGGATTAATTGACCGTGCACTGCCTGTCCATTTTTTAATTAGCTATTAGGCCTTCTGCTTCATTTCAAACAATATCACGAACAAGCAAGGTTTCATTACATAATAAATCGCCTAATTTAATCTTATTACTACGTTATTTAGGAGGTGACCTTGCTGCGTTTTCTCTTGTTTCTTGGCGTACAGTGCGTTTCTTTCTCTAAAACCCGCTATAGCGAGGGCTGTATAGGGACTTTCTAATGTGACCGTTCTGGGGTTCTGAGGACAATGTCAATGTACGCCATTGTTGTTCAGTGACCTAGTGCTCTGCTGCGGTTGTGGGTTTCTGTATAAGTTCTAGTTTTTTTCTAAAAATAGGACGTAGAGCATGAAAATGGAGTTTTACCTTAAAAAGTCTTATCTAAACGAGTCTTTTCTAGCTTTTTTTTTATCTCAGGGAGTCTTATCAGAAGTATCTCATCTATGCTAATTCAGTCCAATCATACAAAAATTTAAACGGTAATGCTGCAAAACTTCCCTGTTTTCTGTTTATACTGTATATCACTTCCTTTCCAGTCCTGAAAACCCCGCGTCGCGTACTCGCGAGGTTTAACCTAATTTTCCTAGCATTTAATCTAATCTAATTGTGCAGCGATGAGGTAATGAATGTCATTAAGGTCAATATTGGCCAATTGATCGGTAATACAAAGGCGGGGAAGGATGCTACACGTGTCACTGCCAGTGCTTGGTAATGCTCCCCCATTGCCCGCACTCAACAGAAACGGCACTCAGTATATTGTATTCTGAACACATTCTCGCTACTTTAGAAATTCTATTAGAGGAACTCGTATTGCGCAAATAATTGTGTTCGACTTCGTTAGGTGACTGCAGTTATGAGGTCTTTTCAAATACCGGGTAATTATTTTGAAAATGCAGGGTAATTGTTACATGATAAGTGCGTGTGAAGCAGCACTATTACCTGTTGATTTATTTTTTTTTTTGCTGACGGCTGTGGTTTCAATGTAATTTTTTTTTGCAAAATTGTAATAAATATTATTATTAATGATGGTATTATTACATCATTATTATTTTTGCTGTTGCTACTATTATTCAACTAAAGTCATGGGATGTGTTGAAGGAGTTCCGACTCAATCAAATTATCCAGGAAAATACCGTACCCTCCTATGCTAGTACCGTACCTGCTAACGGATATATTAGCACTCGAATCCAAAATCCATTTTCTAAATCTTCGTTAGGTTTTCCCAATAATATAATAGTATAAAAACGTTAGTTCAAGAATCGTCGTAGGAGTTGCGAATGTATATTTCATGCATTTTCAATTGTGTGTTCAATTTCCAACTTGAAATAGTTTGTATTGCATCAAATATTTTATTTACTTGTATTCGACATAAATACTTTATACAATATTATTGTTAAATAAGAAACTTTCTGTATGATTTCATTTTTGCTCCTGCAGATTAATATTGCCAATTCATTTTCTACATTTTTCACTTATTTACCCAATTCAAGGCTTTTTTTTTATCAATCTCATTGTCTTGCTGCCTTGAGATTATGCGTTAAGCCAGTTTCTATTTCTAATATTTAACATTCAACACGCAACCGAACACGTACGCGTCAGTAAACGAAAACAAAATTAGCCTGTGGTTGGGACCCACAGGCACTGGTCATTTATCATGTTGCAGTGGATCAATCACTCAGTTTTATTTGAGAGCTTCTTTCACTAAAATTTCGTATTCGAGGTGTTTCAGCACTCGCTTCTGGTACCCCAAGAGCGATAACTTTAGGACGAAAACAAATTTATTCTGTTCAGGCAAAGCCTTTCGGCTTCAGCAGGCGAAACACTCGCTTGCCGTCTGTCGGCTCTATTGCGAGGGCAGTGTCGTAGCTGCCAGCCTGTGCTGCCTGCCAATGGCTGTGCTATCAGTCCTGTTGCTGGGACCAGAATTGTAGCGTTAGGGTTCCTTCAACACAATCTAAGCAATCTCTGCTAAAACTCAACTGTGGAATCATTGCATTCACTGACGATATTGAAATGCATGCCTTTTCTTATTCCATAGGAATATCGGTGTTCAGTTTCTGAGTTGCAGGTTACTGAGCTGAGACGTTAGTAATTCTCAAACTCTTCTTTTGCCAACTCTGTTCAAGCTCAGTATTACCGTAAAAATACCCTCCCCTCACTGAAACGAATGCAAGGGAAAAGAAGGAAAACTTCTCACTGAAGTGGAGATTTTCAATTTTTTGAGTTCTGTCGTTCCACTAAAACACAATTGAATCCATGTCGTGTCCTAAAGAGCAAAGTTCGCTACAGTTTTTAGTTTCACTAAGATGTTTCCCGTGCGAACAATATGTTCTCAATTTTGTAATAAGAACAGTAGATCCATTTTTAAAGTAGCGTCTTCTCGGAAACGCACAGCCCGCAGCTTAGCAATTTCTTTCTCCACCAGAGTATTTCAGGCTCAGCCCAATACCCAACTATAGACCCTAGGTACCAAGACTACGCTTCAAACAGACACTGCGGACACTCACGGTCCTATTGCCTCTCTTTTGTTACACTACAACAGACTGTGAAAATAAGTTCTTTAACGAGCTAACTGTTCAACAAATCCGATGTCTGGATTGGCCAGCTGGTGGGAAGCATCACTGTAACATAATAAAGCTCTGCAGCTTCCAATATTGCACTGCAACCAGAAACCTTTACGCATCACTGAAACAATAATGAGACTGATTAGTTGGAGTTCAGGCCTTTAAGTAGCTAATTAAGCGCAGAAAGCTTTGATGGATGCGCACCTGATTTCATGTTAATGACTGATTAATTCAACTGCTGTATTTAAAATTTACTGCGCACGTGGGTTCCACCAAAACTATACAGGTCTTTGAAGGTAACAATGATAATCAGCACAATTGTCGACAATATGCATAATTTTGTTTAAGCTAGGTTTTGTATTAACGGGACACTGAACTTTTCGCTAATTTATTTCGATGAGAGAATATTACCCAATAATACTTCCTAAATGAGATATTATTATCAGATGAGGCAAGCATTAGTGCAGATTGCTCTCATTAAAATATATCCTGCTCTAATTCCGAAAAATAAATTTGTTACAAACCGATATAACTATGTAAGTTTTGGCCAGCGTTTGTGTTGGGGATGAGAGTTGAGAACAAAGCATCACATGCAGGGAGAGAACCAATTTTTGCCATTGTCTCCGAGGTTCTGACTACGTTTATTTAGTAACTTGTATCCCGTTCAGCTACACTCATTTTTCTTTTTTTCAACTCTGTTCCTTAAATGAGCATCAAACTTAGGACTTTTTACTTTCCAAAAAATAAAATCACTAACTATGGGTAACGAATGTAGGAATACAATTTCACGGTACTTGTCTTAAACTGAACAAGTTCAAACTGCGCAGTTCTATCGAACGAAATTTGCGTTCACAGAGACAAGGGGTCGAAAAAACGCCCGCGTCATGCGTTGTAAAAATCAGTGTCTATTCTGGTGCATGTGCCTCTGAAGTAAGTGGCTTGCAAATACTTGAGTTCATTATAACTCTGTGGCTCTACCAACTAGTAAAATAGCAAACATGGATCGGTTATATTAACAAGAGGGTAAGAGAAAAGTCAGGTTAATTTTGAGCTTGCTCTGACGTGAATAAAGCGCAATGCACTTACGTTAAGTACCATTCTGAATATTGTCAATTTTTATGTTTTACAAAATAGATAAAATGCGAAGAGTTTAAAGCTTACTTTGAATGCCCCCTCCCCCCTCAATGGTAACTTCGTTTTATGAAATAAGCTGTAGCCTTATTAACCAGCGAACACTTCATTTTATGGAGAGCTTAACAATATAATCTAAACCATAAACTTTCTGTTGAGTTTATCTACGATCAAATGCACTTACAAAAATTTGTCATGGTTCCATTCCTTTGTATTCTCATAGGTAAACAATTGTGTTTAATAAGTGACACTGGCTACGGTGAGCTTCCTAATTTCAGTTTGATTGCAAAATGTTCAACTGACTTCATGGTGTGCAGCCCTTCACACTCCATGAGCCATTAAACTTAACTTAGACACCCACGAAACTTTTGTCGTTTGTGCACGTTAGACTCTACTGTTGACTCTTTTGGCCGTTTCACACGTAATCGGTTTGCTATTAACAACGAAAACTCGATCCAAAGTGGTGAACCAGACGCTTCGAGCTGACGTCACAATTACATTTAAGCTAATCGTAGTAGAATATCTCGATCAAAAAAGACAAACAGAAACCCCTTGAAAATTATTGCACAAAAATTATAAGAGTGACTGATGGACGACAGGCAAGGGCACATTCGTACAGCTGGCCACACCGTCTCATGTTGTATTACAAATAGCGTACAAGTACATATCCCATGTTTTGCCCTGTAGCTTCACCTCTATTCTGTCAGACTAATAGTCGCACCCACTGAGCATTACAATGCACATTATAGAGAACGAAAAACGTAAAAGTCTTAACTTTCCATTCTGTTTTTAGTTCTGAGAGCTTCTGCACTACTAAAGGAATCCGACAGAGTGAGCGTCTCTTGCTTTACTTTTCAATATTTTTGTTGATGACTTCAATAACTGGCTTAGCGATAGTAGAGCAGGCTGTTTCTGGGGTAGGCGCTGCATTAATGCCATCATTTAATTTATGATATGGTGCTTCTTGCACGTCATCACAGCTCTCTCCAAAAGTTAGTGTCCATCTGTCATGATGATGATTAGAGCCTTGATATTGTGTACAACATGGATGACTGTGTGTATATTGCATGACCCTGTGGCAGCAGTAAGCAGTATGCGATTTGGCATGCATTGTTAAACACTGTGAAGTTAGCCTATATGTGCACAGCTTTGTGTATCTACGATATTTCATAAATGAAAAACTTCTTGCATCGCATGCCAGACTAGATACTTAAATGCCACAGGAAATCAAATACAAAGGCAGTTTCATAGCTGCTTCCTGAAGTGAAAATTCAACTATTCAAAACTTATTGCTATCCAATATACTGCAAATTTCTATGAACGAAATTCATGAGACAAGCCATTAACATGTTGCTTGTTGTGTATAAAGAGATATAAATCGGCGGTTGATGAGTGTTATCAGATAAATAGGAGCTAGTGATGTAGAATAGCTTGCTCGTAACTGTGCATTTAGCCTGCAGACGAGAGTGGTAAATTCTGATAACTCGTAGCTTCAGGCGATATGCTCTGACCAAATTATCCGAGTTCGGCGCTCAAGCACCGGTGGATCAGGATTCTGCATGTGGCAATGGATTACATAATTGAAATGACCTCTAGCTGCCGTGTTTATTACCTACTGTTGCTTAATGTCTTCTGTCGCTGTCCACAGATATGAGCTGGTTTAGCTCATGCCTTCTCTATCTGCTGTCTCAATCTATCTTTTTTAACCGTTATATTTACATAATAATGCTTTATTCAAGGTTTAGTAGGGCTATATGTGAGCTTGTTACTCAGAGTTGTGCCTAGCGGCGCTAGAATAGCGCGCACTAGTAGCGCCTCTAGGTTTGAGAATTGTAAAATTTTCCTCTCGCTGAGAGGCTAATTTTACCCTAAAATATTTATACTTTTATGCGGGCTGCGTAGTAACTGACTTCCTGGTAAATTCTTTTCTAATAGACAGTTCTTAGCTATACTTCCTAGAGTTCGTCCTTAAAACTATGCTTCCTAGTAAACAGTGCTTAAATATACTCCGCATAAGAAGTTCTTGAATATACTCCGAGCCGAAGTGTTTTCCTAGTATCCATCGTTGCAGCACCGGTTAATTTGCAATCTCCTGAAGTGTCTATATCTTGAAAGACCTCGGAAAATGTAGCTGCTTGTTTCCAGTCTTGTTGTGGCAAAGGCCCAAAGTACCGTGTCAGTGGGATTATTTTAAAACACCTTAATTTCAATAAATTAACTTTCTATGCTTAACGACGAATTAACTTTGATTAAAGGGCCTGTGCGAGCGAGGAGTAATTGGAATAAAGTCAATGTGAATCTTCGTAAGAAAAGCCTGCCTCCACGGGGGGGCCTTAGTTTCTGCCTTAGTATAAATTTGAAAGTGCGAGAACTTCCGCCGAGAGATTTCAGACACGCATCGGATATGGTTGAAGCTGGAGGTGTGAGCTTCGAAGGTTGAGGGAAGTTGCTCTAAGTCCCTGTGAACAGTGAAAATCTGGTGTGCAGTGGCTATTCATGTACATTTGGATATCTTGTGCTTATTCCCTGAACTATTAAGTTTGACTTTCAGACGTCTGCCCTTTGTTTAACATTTTCTTCTTAAGTCCTACGCTGATTAACTTATTTACCTAGGAATCGGTAACCCAGTGTCTTACATGTAAGCCTTGTCGATTATTGTGAGGTGGGTAAAGTTTCCTCATTAACTAAATAGGCTTCTAATGCCGTCCAATTACTTGCTCTTCTTCTAACTTAATTACCTAAGCGTGAGGACTAATTAATCACTAGTCTTTTTCCTCTTTTCCTTAATACCCAACTTGTTGAGGCCAATCATCTCAACACTTAGAGACGAATAAATTCTAAGGTAACTTAGGTGGATATAATGCCTGAATACGTATTTATTCTCTAAGGTTGGCTCATTACTGATAAAAAGTAAATTACGCACCATTTTTATAGGGTAAATTACGACATTATAAAACAGAGTAGATTGCATAACTGTTTGTTGACAGTACAAAGCCAGTTTTCCTTGCAAAGAGAGGTTGTCAGCCATTCATGCAGCCTTTCGCCGCAGCCCGCTGGCTGTCAGCCATTTTCTGTCGTCCCTTTTGCATGCGGCTGCCACTGTTTGTTCTCTCCAGGTGCGAGAAATAGCTTAAAAATGTAAATTTCCTTTAACGTTCCGATCGAAATTACGCTGTGCTTAAGCTTATGCATTGAAATCAATTAAACTATTTTTACAAAAATTATTGTCTATTAATCTGAATAAAATAAAGAAAATAAATAACTGAATTGCCCGTAAATTAAATTGAAATTGAATAAAGAAATATAAATTCCGTTAATTACCTTTTCCTTAAAGCTATTGCACTTCCTTTCATATTCGAAAATAAATCGTGAAATTTTAACTTCCAGCTCCCGGTGTCCCTGTGAAAATTAACTGGTCTTTGTTCGATGATCAGGTCTCTAGCCCATGAAACTTTTCAAATACTGGATCTTCACTACAGCGAAGGTTCCCTGCCGGTTTACGGGGATACTGCTGGCTGAGTCCCTTTCTCGTGGGACTTATTTATTTTTTATTGCACTTCGTTAGACTATGATTATTGTTTATTGGAATGCTTATTACGCCGTGGATGTAACAAATTTAAAAAGTTTAAGTATTATTAGCCGCGACCAACCATAGTCGAACGGCATTATTTCATTATAGTTAGCAGCCCTTGCTGGCTGTAGTAATTTCTTTTTCCATCCTCACGTAACTTTCATTTTTTGAATAATCTAGTGCTTATTAGTACGGCTCTTGTGTCGTTTGAGCTTAGTACTGTTAGTATTAGAGTTGTTACTTCTGGTACGATTTCATGTATTGTTGTTTAGTACGTTCATATTGTTCGTACTGAATCTGGTACTTTTTGTACAATCTTCGAGTGTACTAGTACGTTGGTATTCTGATGCTGCCTGAAATCCATTTGTTAACACCAATGAGCATAGTCAACTTATTAGAATATCATACTATCTTGCAGTCTACTGTTTAAATTTAATTTTAGTAACTTTGAATTGATTTGCATTGAAACTTAAACTTAAATTGAAGTCTTAAGATCTTGTTAAAAATTAGAAATTTATGTTCTTAGAAATTTTCGCTCTAACCTTTTTAGTTCGCCAAAATTATTTTGTTGCGTCACTACTAACTGATTCATATTAAAAACTAGTTGAAACTTTATTATAATAAATTGTCTCTTAAGTGAATAAAACCAGCATAAATTTTTGAGTTTATATTTGAACACATTACAGCTCGTGTGGAGTTATACGCTGGGAAAATTTTACAAAATTACTAGTGGCGCTACTAGCGCTGCTAGGCTTTTAGCCAATGTCAAGCTCTAGTCACTAGTCGCTATTTTTACAAAGTAATTATCAATATGTTGTATCATCACAGTACATTACTTACTTCCATGTATCTTCTCGTGATATAGGAAATGAGTGAAACGCTTCTTTGATTTCTTCCATTTCCAATGTATTAAAAATTATATTTTATTTCTATCTTGCTCTTCATGTTCTTCCTATGACAAAAATAAATGTTTCAAGATATTCGATTTGAAGTAGATATTATATATGCCGAAAACTAGCGCCAAAACCAGCGCTAGCGCCAATAGTATTTCTCAGTTCTAGCGCTAGCGCCGCTAGTTTCTTTCATTAGCGCGCACAACTCTGTTGTTACTGTATATTGATTGAATTCTTGATGAAATCTATACCATTATTGTTGTTACTACTAGCCCTTTTGCCTAGCAAGTCATCATGTATCGGTACTCTCTCCATTCTGATATTCCTGAAAAGATGTTTTTCAAATGCCCTACACAGGAGTAAGCAAGTCATTTGGAAAAAACTCTTCAAGATTGCAGCCAACTGTTCTTACTCAATTATTGTTCATTTTTTATTTTAAGTGAGAACAAGCTGTTTTGTGCTAATGTCCACCGGTGTAGGCTGAGCGTATTTACGTATTTTTCCTGTGTGCCGCCTCTTGCTTGTGTGTCCAGGACCACTAGCCTGTGTAACAATGTTGTTTGCTCTGTACTTATAGGCGTATTTATCAACCTGTTGTTTTCTTAATAAAAGTTGCTGTTGTTGTTGTTGTTGTAATTTGAATATTTACTATGGTGTGTGACAATATGGGCTCCATTTATTATTGGAACACAAAAGAAACATAATAAAACTTCATTAGTGGAACAGTGTCCTAGCATTCCATGTTTATTGAATGACGTATTGTATAACTGTGTTTAATCAACGCTTACAGAAAGTTACTATCACGTTCTTGTCAGCTTTGAATATACAAAAATAGGCGATGTCCTACGCTCAGATTGATAGATTAATAATAGTACGTATTGAGTACGCTATTATTTACTGTATCAGCAAATTTGCTTTCACGACATTAAAAACATCCGTTTTGTAGCATTTATATAACCCTTTGAGAGACGATCAAAGAAATTCCCATAGTATTGTAATTTCTATTGACAACATTCAAATCTGCTTTATTCTATGGTCTACACTCTAGTCACCAAAAATTTCATAGGATCTGACTCTAGTCACCGACTGGTTTAGGACGGGCCTCAAATCATCCAATTGTTCAACAAATTTGCAGTGGGCAATCCGGCATTTTCAAATTTCGAACGCTGTTCATTTCTTTTCGCAAATTCATAAATGCACAGTTCTCAACATCAATCGTAGCTTCGGGGCAAAATGCTCATTCGTGCACTTACGACACTACACGTCAAGTTAACCCTTTATTGGGCAAATGACCATATATGTTTTTTTTAAATGCCTTTCCTAAGAAAGTACGTTTCAGCTGCCCAGTGCAGGATCCAAATAAAGTTTTCCTATTGGTGCAGCGGAGTCCCATGCCGCACAGTCTACTTTATGTAGCCCCATAGCAGCTGGGGCAGTATCCCCTCCGTCCTAAGCCTATACACCGTTCCAATCAGGCCCAGGTCTACAAATCAATTTACTGAGACACATGAACGGCTCTGCGTCCTGTGTCGTCGACCTCGCCTGGTGCTGCTGCACTGTTGTACACTGTTGCTCTGTACAGGTGCACTGTACACCGTTGCTCTGCACAGGTGCACTGTACACTGTTGCTATGTACAGGGGCACTGGAGACTGCTATTGTGTACAGGTACACTGTAGACTGTTGTTGTGAACAGGTGCCATGAACACTGTTGCTCTGTACAGGTGCAATGTACACTGTTGACTGCTGTTGTGTTCAGGTGTAGTGTACAGCTGCACAGACTGTTGTGTACAGATGCGTAGACTGTTGGCTACAAGTGCACTGTAGACTGTTGCCGTGCACAGGTACATAGACTGTGGTGTACAGGTGCATAGACTGTTGTGTAGCCCTCAGAGCATATTGTGGCGGGCCCTTTCCCTGCCACAATATGTTTGGCATCACGCACCCAAGGGTCCCGAGTGCGTTTTCCGCAGGGGATGTAGCATCTGGCCGGAGTTCCTGCTGACGAGGTAAGTTCTGTAAAGTTAGGTAGGCTCTCAATACTTCCCCTTCTGTTTCGTGAGGTGGGCTACCGATCGAGGTGACTGACCTATTCCCGCTAGACTTCTACCATCTTGTATTTCGTTTCCTTCCCCTGTGCGGCGTAGCTGAGCGAAAGCGTTCAGCCGCGCCCGGGGGTTGGAGATGCTCAACTTGCGCCTTTTTCCTGTCAGTAGAGCACTGACCACTCTGAGTCCTACCGGCAGAAAAGCCGAGACAAAAATCATTGACAATTTAAAACGCGCCCTAGTCGGCGCACGAGCCTGTGGTTAAACCCAGGAATAGTTCGGCGCTATATAGGCAGTGTGCCACTGAAGCGCTAGTACAACCTTCTACTACTACTACCTCTAGACTGTTGTGTATAGGTGCATAGACTGTTTTGTACGGATGCATAGACTGTTGTGTACAGGTGCACTGAAGACTGCTGTGCAAAGGCACATAGACTGTTGTGTACAGGTGCATAGACTGTTGTGTACGGATGCATAGACTGTTGTGTACAAGTGCATAGACTGTTGTGAACAGGTGCATAGACTGTTGTGTACAGGTACGTAGACTTGTGTATAGGTGCATAGACTGTTGTGTACAGGTGCACTGTAGACTATTGCTGCGTACAGGTGCATATACTGTTGTGTACAAGTTCACTGTAGACTATTGCTGCGCACAGATACATAGACTGTTATGCACAGGTGCACTGTAGGCTGTTGCTGTGCACACACGTGTTTATATGTAAACTCTTGCTACGTAAAGACGCGCTGTTGTCAGCTGGTGGTATCTACACATGCGCAATTGTCTACTGTTGATTTATTTATACGAGTGAGCTGTTGTCCACTCTTGATGTCCGCGGCTATATTGTCGAAATTCGTTGTTGCGTCCAAATGCAGTGTGCTACAAACACACTGCTACTGTATATGCATTTGTAATATGTCTCGCAGTATTATCATTGGACAAAATTTCAATGATAATTTTCTTAGAAATCTTGTGCCTTCACAATTCCTGTCCATTGTTTAAGTACTTGTACTGTAGCTGCATTTCCTTACATTTTGTCCTAAATTCGATCATAAAAAAAAAGGAACTCATTTTCTAAGGCAATTTGTGAAGCAATGCCTCCCAGTTTTAGTATCGATGCTTGTCATCCATTTGTCAGCATCCCTGAAGGTCGTCTCGAGCAATTAGTCTGTGTCGTAGCATCGATTTGCCGAGCCTTGAGAGCTCTTCAATATTGAGACTCGATGGGATTGTTCAGCCGCATGCATTGTTGCCTTTACATTAGACCAATCACTTTGGGATGCAGCGCTCAATATT
>LQNS02278187.1:19966398-19978066 GCA_001587735.2 Parhyale hawaiensis
CAGGTTGTGTCATATGAGACTCGTCGTAGAAACAGCCGCGCAAACAGGTGGAGATATTAAACCTGTGTTTGGACGAGCTGTATAATGAAAAGCGGGATCGACTAGGGTAAATAGTTGATACTGTTGGTTTGTGAGAGTGTGTTGTATGGTGCAATGATAACTGAGACTTAACTGGTGTACTGTGCTGCAGGTCTATGTCTCGCGCTACGTAATGATTACGTACATGGTTTGATCAAAGAGTAGGTAATTATTGGTCTCTATGTAAAGATGTTTTTATAACCGGTGCCGATTGCACTCCAAGGCAGATACAGTTGGTCTATGTACCAGAACGTAATGTCCTCCTGTATTGACTAGGCCAATGTAGCGTAAGTTTGCGGTAAACTAGATCATATACAATATGACGAAAACTTTGACAAGTGACCTTGGTGAAATAATACATCAATGCGATAACAAGGATTTATTTAATCTAAGAGAATATAATTGAATTCTATATAGTTTAATTGTGGTATGACTTGGCCCGTTATTGTTTAACATTTTTATTAATACATTGCTACCCTCGGTGTGAATTGTGTATTGTATGCGGATGACGCAGATTTCTACACCAATAGTAGTAATTTTCAAGCTGCTATAACTGATATGCAAACTTTTTTAAATGTGTTGTCTGAATGGTTAACTAAAAATAGATTAACTGCCCATGAGAATAAAACCAAATTAATGCTTTCCTCCCCCTGTACTCACCAACAGTTGCCACCTATCTTCTTTAACAATAACCTACTAGAGTGGGTGCACCAAATAAGATATCTTGGTTTGATCCTGGATGAAAAGCTGTGTTTTAAGTCCCATATTGAAGACATTGGGCGCAAGCTTAGCAGGGTTCTCGGCATAATCTATGCAATATCCAATTATGTTGATCGTGAATCATTAAAAATAGTCTACTAATCGTTGGCTCATTCAGTGCTGGTCCAGACTATCATCGTTTGGGGAGGAGCCCCACGTTGTCACATTCACAAGCTTGAAGTAATATTGAATAAAATAATTAGGCGAATACTACGTGTAAGATGCAACGAAAACAATGCGCCTCTAATGAGATGCAGTGAAATGGACTTGTCTTTACAAATGTTGCAATTTCAGGATGTTTACAACTATTCCTTACTTAAATTTTTTCGATTTTTGTTCTATAATCATCCCGTGGTATTTCTAAAGTATTTCAGTCCCCTTATTCCCCAACAAAATAACGAACAGAGACGTGCTGTTCTCAATCTCCCAACTGTGCGTGTTGACGTTGAGAAACGCGCTACAGTATTTCAAATTGCAACTCTTCTCAATAAACTTCCTACGTATTTATTAGATCCAATTTCTGATAATGTCTTGAAAAACGTTTTAAAGAATACTTCATGTAATTTTATTAGTTTTTGTTTTTTTGTTTTATGTTGCCCAAAAAGTTTGGTAAACTTTCAGTGGCTACACAGATGCATTATTCTAAAGTGTATTACTACTTTACCAAATACTTGTAATATAAAATGTGTTTGTGTGTAATAAACCTATCAAACCTATCATAACTCAATGGCTTTCAGTGGAGCCGAATGCACTGTTTTATACATATATATATATATTTCTCACATCCATAGAGAGAGTCGAGTCAAGCGCTATCAGTCCATGTGCCTTGCAATTCAAGCATCAATATCAAGTTTAATAACTATACCCGTAGTGCGTTTTTATTATTTGGGATCGGTGGCCTATCGATAGGTTTCCATTGTATCAGTAGCCTGGTAAACCCTCGATGCAGCAGTATTGTTCAAAGTACGTACAGTTTAATATTAATTTCTTTGAGGAGGAGGGAATGATCCAATCAACGGCCACTGTATAAAATCTATTATACATAGTTTACATTTCAATAAAATGATACAGTTTGCAATAGGTAAGTCGTGTTTTGCTGCAGCTCATCTTCACACTTATATACTGTCACAGTATGCACATTTTCGCCTCGTTCACTATGCCAGCAGTAATTTTTTCAGCATAGGAATAAGTGAATGTTATATTTCTAAGGAATGTACTGTTTTTCTCTTAGGGACAAGTGTATTTCTCCGTTTTTATTGGCTTGTTGTACGTTTAACTCTCATTATAAATTTTATAGCTGCATTCACACTGGTGTGCTTCCTGTATAAATCGCATCATATCCTACACTTAACTGCTATACTGATTTCAATATCAAAAGTCCTCTTTACTTCAGTGCAAATGTTCGTTTAATACAAATACATAAGTCTCTCTTTAACAATAAACTTGTTAGCAATTCAATTCAGCTTAATTCCTAGAACACTAGAATGTAGTATGATGGCCTTAATCCCTGCATCGAGAACGACATTCAGCATCCTTGTCCTTTGCTAATTAATATACAACCGTAGCCAGTGAACAATATTATATTGCTAAGCTAAGAAGTGTACTTCAGTAACCACGTCCAGAACATTCTTCTTTCCTTCTTTAGTGGCAATTTATTGCGAGCGAAGTCAATAATCCCTTAATAGAAAGCTATTGACAGTATTAATTAGAGGAAGCTTCTGCTCTCAGTAAGACCAACAATTGGTATAGCGACGGATTTCGCTTTACTTTGTTGCTGGCCAGTAACGCCGCCAAGAAGATTTTCATCACCAGTGCTTTGGCTCCTTCAGGGCAGTGTTGCCTTTCATCCTAAGACTCGTGAGTCCAGTTTTATCACTCTACTAATTGTCTGCAGTAACTGCAATAATCTCCAGTGAATTCTTATCTCAAATTTGATCAACAATAGCGATGGAAGATTACAGAGAGGTCTTGCGAAAGGCAGGGCGTAGATACGAGCGCTCGAATTAAAGGTTCGGAAATTTTTTCCTGCAAGGGTTCGGCTCCCACACATAATCTGATTACCAGTGGCCTCGGGCTAAGATTTAATTACAGTGGAACAGCAAACTGAATTGAGAAGAGAACACAAGAAGGCAACTACTCGCGCCGGACCAATTTAGACGTGGTATTTTTTTAGCAATAATTTAGAAGCTCGCTTCGTGTTTCAGGTCAAACGGACGTGCACGCCATGAAAAAAAAAAAAGCATTGGCACTGAGGACAAGAGAATCGTATTATATGACCGCTAGGACCTTGCGTTATCGGCCATCTATCCGATAAATCCTATTGTTAAATTTTTGCCTCTTTATAGAAAACTGCAGTTGTTGCACACATGAAAAATATAACAGAGAAGGGTACAGAACACCACGAATGTCACTTAAATTTTCTTCGTTTGTATTGATTTTATAACGCCCGGTGCAACACTGCATAATCGTGGGCAGAGAGAACGGTTCCGAAACCAAAATGCGTTACTAGTAACTAAAAGTTGGCCAGTTAAGCCAAACCAATTCCTGATTGCTGGAACCAAAATTTTTAGATGTGGGATTTGGTTACAGTTAGCATCAGTTGAAACGTTTCTTTTATATCACAATGATTTCCTGTTTCTCTGAAATTAAACGCTTTGAAAACTGTTAGCTAATTTTAAGTTAGCCTTTTTGCGATGGGAGTCCGATCTTATAATGCTTTCAGTTTCTAGTTACAACAAAGGAGCTTAATTCCACAGTAGCATTATAATTGCTCTTTAATGAGATATCTATTTTCTATTAAGGACGTTAAGGACGTATTTCCAATCAAAAGTTCTAAACTTCCATGTGATAATATAATGGAAAAGGTAATTATCTGTTATAATTAATTCATTTATTTTTCTTTGTGGTTGTTATTTTATACGCTCTGTCAGCCTTTACTCTGACTACCTGAGATTTATACCTTATTTTGCCCTGTATTCTGGCGATGTGGTCTTTTTCACCACAGATGACTTTTTTACAGCCTATCAAAAATTGAACTCAATTGCCTAAGGATTTTACTGCGGACTGTATGTGGCATTGCTTGCCATATTACCTTTGACTTTTTTTATTTATCTAATTTTCAACCTTATTACCTAAAGAGTGTGCCCGGTGTCACAGCTTTGTCTACCTTTCAGGAAACTAAAGGCCTTTTTACGTCATGTCAGAACTTTCAATGTTATTATCTAATAGCTTTTCGACTGTCCTGATTCTCCGTATAAGCCTCCCTCCGTTTGATATCCTACCAAGTTACGAACTATATTGCCTAATTTTCTAAAAGCTTAACACTAGCAGCTGTTCTTCATTTGGTTCTTACATTTTCCATCCTTTCTTTCCCTTTCTACTTCTTTAAACTTTGAAAAAATCGTAATATATTCAAATTGCTTTAGATTTCTTGACAGTCTCATTATCTACCCAAGTTTTATGTAATAGGTAGGTATATTTGTGAGTATGTGTCTATGTCTGTTAATTTATTTGTAACAGAAACAGCTTCAGTTGGAACTACGATGCCGAGTGTTGACTTATTTCATACGTTCATTTTCAAACTGGCGTACTATTTTCTCATTTCTTAAGCTGCTACGCCATGTCATCAATAACAGCAAACAAAGAACCAATAGCAAGCATTAGTTAGAGGTACAATAAATGGAAGACAGTACTGAAAATAGGAATAGTTACCGTGTTCCTTACAACTTGCCATATTCGGAAGAGAAACGGTCGATGCTTGCACACTTACCTTACTGTGATCCAGTATATTGTGACTCAGATTAAAGCCATACAAAACAATATTTCTACTGCATTACATTTCACTAATTTAAAACGTAAACTAATATATGGCGAATTAGATTTCGCTCAAAAATTAACTACAAGATTTTATTCTCTACAGTCCATCTCAAAAAGCACAGATACAGCAACATTTAAAGCAAATGTCAGGAAATAGTAATGTACCCTTAAAAAACTCAGTATCTACATAAATTAGTTCTTACTGTGCATAGTAATCAATAAAGTTGCGACATTGACTGTGTTACATAATTTAGCTTTCTCGTGAAGTAGTAGTAGAGGTGTTTATGGATGTGTTAAAAAAAATAAAGCTGTACAAGCAGCAGTTGGAACGAAAGTTCTGCGCTTCTTATAAATTTTTAATCTTTACTGTAATCACCTGTCGAATTCTGGCTGCATTTCACGCCGTGCGACATTCTCTTCATGCCAAAACTGAAGAGTAATGGCAGTAAAAATTAAAATTTCTGACCGCTTGCAAAATAATTACTACGTTTGAGCATCTAATGACATAACAATTTTTTATCACGCTCTATGGCATGAGAAAAAAAAACTGTTTTCTCGTTAAATTTTCAAAGACTCTTCGGGTTCCATTGCGCTGTTTAATCCCCTCCCTAGATCTCTGCCTCTTGTTATGAATGACTTTTTCGCTTGCCTGTTCAAACTGTAATTAGAACTGTGAAATATGAATGACTAATTACCAGGCTGAGTTATCAAACCGTAGTGAAACAAATTTAAAGTTGGGGTCACACTACAGTTTTTGTTCCTTCGTAAGCAGTACAAAACGATTCGAACGTTTCGTTATAGGTAACCCTTCAAATAAAACGTTGTCGTATATCGAAATATTAATATGTTGATATTCATGCCAGATGGTTTTAGCAAGCGCAGCCAGTGAGTTTTAGATATTTTCTTCAGTCTTTAAAGAATTGAAATTGAAAAATTGTAAACATTATTAACGTTTATTAGGGAACAACAAAACATTCGGACGCATAACGGGCTGTAATGACTTCGAAAGACGGTAGTGTGAACCCACCATTAGATGTGAAAGGTTATAGTTCTTCTATGCCAAAGACTGTAGGGCGCCATAAGACGAACATGAGCTTAATCGCTCCCAAAGTTTCTAAGCATAAAGTTTACAGTTTCTAAGCATAAATTTTCAAAACATACAGCTTAACTTCATTGCAAGCAACTATACTGTGAACAGGCTGAGCTTTCGTTACAACATGATGGTTCTGAAAGGGGAGAAATTACAAAAAAAAATGCATATAATCCATCGTAATGCACATGCAGTAAGGGTAAAGAGCAAAATACGATAAGAACAACAATATATTTCTTGCAAGTATAACATATTTAAATATACATTCAATATGTACCAGCTGCTACGTAGTTTTGCATGCTAGAGAAAAAAATCTTGCAGCATGTAGCTAATTAACTGTCACAGATAACTATAATTTATTTAGAGTGACGGTGTGAAATAAAATTACAGAAATTTTACTGCGACAGAAGTGAAAACTTTACAGTATATATAAATTGACTTACAGTTTTTAAGAAGTCTTTTTTGGCAATAATTATTACTGTCGTAAAAAGAATCTTGATTTTTATTAAGAATTTTATTACATTCTTCTCATCAAGCTAATGCTCTACCAAATTCTAATTCTACAGTTTTCGTGGCCAGATGAAATTCGCCATAACTACTATATGGTATTGGTTTTTTTATGTTAAGGAAGTTACAAAAGATTGATTCTGCTACGGTACTGTTTCTTTTTCAAAAAATAAATGAATGAGAGGAGACATGAGAGAAGATTTTCACCGTATAGCTAGTAGTTTTTTCTATTTCCCTCATTCGTGGCACAATATTTAGAAGTAGATCAATTCTATAAAACAGACATTGATTATTGAAAACCCATGCAGACTAGTAATTGTATATACAACAAATCTAGTTACAGGAGACTTATAAATGTAAGGTTAATTTACCGTAAATGGCTCAGTTCTTAAGAGTTCTACCTATATCCGTTGGAATCCTAAACTATTATTAACTTTAAAAAGACATCTCCTGACCACTAATCTGGTTTGTAATGTACCGGCTTAGCCAAAATTTTGTCTGTTTTTAATGTAGCTACTGGCTTGGCCGAAACTTTGTTCACTTTTTATATTGGAAATAAAACAATTAAAAAACAGGTTGATCTTATTCATGTCATGCGTTGACTTATCAAGTCTGATTTACACACGAAGAACACTAAAGTCGCCGTTATTTATTCATTTGTACTTATCCATATAATTGTAAAACTTTGATAATCTTGTATGTGTGGGCACATATTTCTTTGTACGCCAGCACACAATCTTCGCTACACGATGGGAGGAAATTCGAAACTTGAGCGTTGTAACTTGGATACCGATTGCTTTATACATCGAGTGCACATTAGTATTGAAATTCTGAAATTTAAGCCGACTGGCCTGTACCAGTGGCTAAGATGATTGAAGAATAGCACCAGTCTGCTGTTTTTAAAGATAATAGATCCACATGCATCTACTCGACAGTAGTTTAAATTCAGACAAATAGTCGTCCCTCTGTATTTTGGTACTTTAATCTGGCATACCCTACTCCAAATCCACGAATCAATCAGAAGAAAATGGAATACTTAAGTTATGTTTTAATTGACCCAACGGGTCACGGACAGTCTAGTAGTTAGTTTTCGGCGATGCCAGGTCTAAATTTATTGGCAAACCGAATATATATTTCAGAGCAACAATAAGCTTACCCAACATTTTAAAAGAACATGCAACTTACAAATTAGTGTACCATTATTTACTAAGTACATCCATCGGTAACGAAAAAGTGCTGAGTTGAAAAAAATGAAATATTTTTCAGTTTCGGACATGGTATTTTTATACCGGAAAAAAATGCAAAAGATGTTATTCATTTTACCCGGAGTTAAAAGTTGGTTGTATAGAATATCTGTCAACAGCTAGTTCTGTGTCGTTCATGCACGAGGTCACTAGTCTGGCTTATAAAATTTATATAGAGGATACATTACTCCAGGCTCGTTGCATCCGTATTGTAACCTTACTGACAGTACTGTACTAATTAATTCTAAGCATACAAGGTTCAAAGCGGCTCCTCATTACCGCGTTAGGTATTTTTTCCCTACACGAAGTTTACACCTTTTGTATCTTTTTGCGACCTAATTTTTTCCTTATTACGCTCAAAATAAGACAGATAAACTATATCTCGTTAATTTAATTAAGAAAAAATATTATTGATAGAAAGCCTTTGAGGAATATATCGATAGTATATAAAGAACGTGAGACTCGCATAAGTGTTCAACAATCACCGCAAGAGAATTGACCGAACCACTACTTCATTATGCCAAAAGTGGAAACCTACTTAACTGTGCCTCATTAATTGTATCAACACTTAGTATACTGACTGATCACAGTAAACAGTATTGGACCTATTCTATTTATTGCACAACTTGGCGATGTTTTCAGTAAAGATTTTTGTAGAAAAATATTTATATTACTTTGTATTTACCAGCCATTCATGTTTTAACTTTCTCCAACGTTTTTTATCATGATATCTTTAATAGTAATAAGTGTAAGCACATAATGCTGCGGTGGCTATTCTATAGATGCGACATGATGAAGAAGAGACCATAAAACACTACAGCCTAACATGAATAAGATTTGCTACGTAAATCTTTCATGCATTACCGTCCCTCAGTATGGGGCACTATCCAAAACTAAGGTAAACGCGTACACTGCGATCATACAACAATGTGATTCAACTCGCGGCACTTACAATTTTCAAGTATGTGATGAATATGTGGTCAAGATTGCTATTATCAGGTTGGTGCAAAAGAAATGTTTGATTTCAAAGTCGATATTAGAAGAAGTTTTCAAGAAAATAAATTGATCTGCCAAAGATTTTTTGCACCGTTAGAATTCCTTATGTATTGAAATAAAATATGAATTTAACTCATTTTCTGCCACTTTTATTGATGTCAATTTAATGCCATCCAAATGACTCTATTATACCGACAACACTTGATAGGCTAGATAGATCAGTCACATGCATATTTAAGTGCAACAAGCTACATGCTGGTGCAGATTCTTGGAAAACAGTTTGTCTGCGTAGGACCCAATATTCAATCTCTGTAATCTTCACGATTCTTTGCAATTGGCTGAGTTGATTTGCATGTGTGTTTACATCAAACTGTTCTGCAGTTATTAAAGTAGTGGTTAAAACAATAATGTCTGTGATAGAAGCGTCTAACTTTTTGGAATCAAGTTTTCTTGGGTAAGCCTCTGTTGGCTCTACCTTCAAACTAAAATAAATCCTTACTTTGTGAGGAGAAAAGCTACCTCTTGCAACTTTTTCACTCACTGCTTCATCTCTATAAGCCCTAAGAATAGACCTTGTTGCTGTATCTGCACTGATGCTTCTATTAAATTTACGGAGTAGGGTAATGCCAATGTGATAATTAGATAGACGAGTTTCCATGGGTGCAAATACTTTATTACGGAAGAGTATGCAAGTATTTTGCAGTCTGAAATAACATGATGTAAATTACTCATTGGGACATTGCCAAACTAGAACGAGTAGCACAAATTTCTTAAATTCTATCTAAAACTGTCATTTACACAACCGAACGTTCTCTTTTCACCAACCTGACTTTGCAAGTGAAATGCTATCAGCAGACCCAGCAAAGGTACATACACACTATCATAATGGAACCTAAAAACGTAAAAAGACAGTGCTGATGCTTGTCACATAGAGCCATCCGAGCACCAAAGCAAACCTGCTTTGCAACTACGTAAATACAAAGCGATGATTATAATAAAATAGTGCGTAAACGAAACAATGCAAATAAATTATGAGTACCATAATACAAATAAGCGTGCAGCGTTAGCACAATACCTTAAGCAATGCAATAATACTGATATTAACAAAGTTCTTGCAACTACTGAATATCTACCGTGCACAATAGCTATAATACCTCACAAATACTATGAAAATGCAGTACTGCTAGTTCACCAGTCAGTACAATAAACTAGAGAATTAATTTATACTTTACAGCCCAGTTTAATAACCTTGAAACAAAAGAAACTTATGCATTAACTCATCCATTTTTGCCACTCTTTCACTTGCATAATTTTTGACTGAGAAATATTACTTTAGAATGCAAGTAAACCATTCCATTGAAATTGTACATGTCCGGCAAAATTTTGTAGTACATTGCGAGTGTTCTGCGAACAAAGGACGCTTAACCGCAAAGTTAAGTCCCTTATTATTCTCACCCTCTGCTGTAAGTGAAGCTAAATTGTAAGCTAAAAATCGGTTCACGCGGTACCGTTTTGTCCTACGTTCGTACTTTTCAGTGTCCGATGGCGTTGCTGTACCCATGTAAAATATCAGAAAACTGCACCACTCTCTGAGTTTTGACTCGCTTCAAAATATTTGAAGAGAGACCTGAAAAACTTTATTTCTACACTGCTAAGCAAGCGAACTTGACGGCTTACATTTTAGAAAATCTTCCGGTACACAAGGATACGACCGACAAAAGGTACGAACGTACACAAAATTTCTGTCGCATGAATCGGCCATAAAAGTTCGATACCATCCAGCAGCTGGATTGAAAGTATGAGTTAAATATTGTGAAAATAACATTTGAATTTCATTGAGTTTGAAGTCAAATTTATTAAGCAACTATTTTACCACGAAACTTTTCAAACGAAAAATTAGTTCTTAGCGCAGACACGAAGTTTAACAATACAAAAAAAAAATTTTTCAAGGCATAGACCAGGATATTACACTACTGCTCGATGACTTACGTACGAAGTTTCAAAAACAAAAATGTTTTAAAATAAATAGCTTCAAGAGACTGGCTATATTACGTATGAGCGAGAGTATTTATATTTACGTACGGGTGAGAGAAAAAAAGTCAGGCTACTGAACTTAAACTTCATTTCAGTTCTAGTTTGTTCCCTTAAAATTGAAGGAAAATCAGAAGCTACATAAAAGAACTTACGCTTTAATCACTTGGTAGAAAAATTTATCATAACTGCTTACCTCGCAATAATTGTCTGAATATCCTCATGCACAAATAGAGTAAGTTGATAAAACTCTTGAGACGGTTTGGAATTCAGCCTCATCTCTACGAGAGATTTTCCGAAGGATGTACTTACCTCGACGTCGTTTAGGTTTACAAATCCTCTCATATCAAGGAAGATGATTTAGTTGAAGAACATTCTGAGACTAATAATCTTATATTCAACATTCCCAGTAAGCTACATAAGTAAAGGTCGGCGCCCTCCTAATATCCACAGGCTAAATCAAAATTAAACAGCTGAGGCTCGGAGCTAGAAGCTAATGAGACTTCTGTTCTGATTTATCATTGCTATCAGAAAACTATAATATCTAGAAGGAGAATCAGTAACTAACAGAACCTCCGGAGAGTGCTTCTATGATATGCATCACTATCAGAAGACTATCGACATACCTCAAATTCATTACGGACGGGACACAGAAATGATAATTCAGTTATAGAATCTCTGGGGACTTCTGTCCTGATACTCAACATTATCTGGGGAAAACATTCTCCGAACACTACTTACCTCGAAGTCTTCACTGTCAGGATTTCCGTCAACAGCGGCGGGAGGCGCGGGAGCGATGAGAAGAGACCCGTCGGACTGCAACAGGGGATCGGGAGTCTGCACGCGAGTAGAGACGGTGTCGGCCACGATGGCCGGAGCCACCTCTACATCATCATCGTCATCCGTGCCAAAGAGCGCCTCTTTCATAGACTGGAAAAAGCCTCCGGATTCTTCAGCTGCATCGCCAACTGCATCAACAGCGCCTTCAACGGCATCTTCCGCTGCATCAGCGGCATCCCCAACGGCATCTTCTGCTGCATCAGCAGCATCCCCAACGGCATCTTCAGCTTCACCGACTGCCTCTCCAGCGGCTTCTACTGCATCCTCTGCCGCATCTTCAGCTGCATCTACAACATCTTCAACTGCA
>LQNS02278187.1:19989930-20004677 GCA_001587735.2 Parhyale hawaiensis
GTCTCGTGTGGAGGTTTAGCCGTTTTGCTGGACGTCAACTCCTTATCTGCCTTCCCCCTAAAATCGTCGGTTTTGGAGCCTGAGACGGAGTTATCTCACTCTCCCTTTAAGCCCTCCATATAAGCCATGAAGAACCAGAATATATATATATATGTGTGTGTATCTAAGCTGCCTGATCGAGGTACACCCCCTCGGAGAACCTTGTAGGTTCGGCAATCAAGGACTGGTTCTGCTAAAATCGTAAGTATTGTAGGCATATATACGGGTTCACTATGTCTTAAACTTCATATTTCACCACTAGAACCAATCCCTGCCTACCTAACCTACAAGGTTGGCGGGGTAAGAGCTCATTGTAAGAGGGCTGGTACTGTCGTGGATGGTGGCAATATAAACAAATTTTGTCGTTTTTCTATCAAACAGTGGGCGTGCGTTGGAACGTAGACTTGTTTTCCTTCAAAATGAGACAAAATTTGCAAAAAAAACTACGGTGTTTATAGTACTTTCTTCTCTATCTGAACCTGAAGGTTCGATAGACCTCTATCGAGACGACGGCCACTTAACAGGCCATATATGAATATTCATAGCCATCTAATAGGCTGTAACGATATATATATATATCAAGGCTTTTCTCTCTTTACTCAGGAACTGCATGTATAACTAGTAAACAGTTGAACTAAGATACTGTGGACTGCATCGCTGCCACATTTGCTAATATTTTTAGTTTGGCTCTCATTTTTAGTTGCCAATCGATGAATTGCTTAGGTGCTGGCAAATAAATATTTTCAAAAACAAATTGATCCTCTTGAAGCCTCAGGTAAAATTAAATTCAATGTCTCTTGTCTCAACCACATCAATTTCATTGTATTTACGAGCGCTGCAAATAACATGATAGAATCAAAATAATTATTTGATCGCAGTGCTCCTAAAATCTTGAAAATGCTTCAGCAGAAACTTGGCCGTCAGAAATAAAATTGCTGTTTTACTCTTTACATTTCAAAGGAGCCTTTGATGTCGTCCGAGGCTGATGAAGGCCTCAAAGAAGAAGAAACGTCTTCGTTTGTAGTGAGTTTGTTCTCCTGAAGTAAATGAAGCCGATTGCTTCAAACACACGCTCGGTCTTGCATGGCTCTTCAATCTAAGCTAGCTTGAACTAACCTTCTCTAACCCTACCTAAAGGTACACACAGAGACCTCAAAGAACTCTCTAGTTGATGTAAATCAACGATGAAACTAAGACATTTGTTTTTGCTTGAGAGGACCAATAGGAGATAGTTCTTTGTACTCTCCTGCACTAGGCAAGTTACGATGGCAGTTGCTCTGGGATTAGTCCTCTTTTAATCGTTTCGCTGTCCAACATCTAATTGTATTTATCTTAGTTACCCCTCAATCCGCAATTGAAAGTTATTTTGTTTTACACTAACTTTGCGCTAGTCGCATTAAACGGGGATTCTTCAGCTTTAGTTTAGATTATATAGCAGGCAGTAGACGGATCAACCGGCTAAATTCCAAAGAGCAGCGAAAACCAACGCTCCGGTCCTCTATGAGCTATTGCCCTTATGTCAGATGTTCCATGTTTTTCAGCTCTCTTTAATTAATACGCCTTCTGGATTGTTTGCTTAAACGGTTGCGTTTCGGCCATCTTTGCAAATGCCGTGTTCAAGGTGTAAAAATGACTTTCTCTGAAATGGTTGAATGATTGGAAATTGAAATTGACGTATTATATAAAGGAACCCGAAAAATATTTTTCATTATTCCTAGTTACTATATGTTGAGAAGAGTAGCAGTTTCTTAACATACGATTACTTTGGCCATGAGTACGTGTGTGGTGACTTCCTGTTGCACAGCTTTATACAGTGTAACTCCTAACACATGACAGTCATATTGCTTCTGTTTCGGGAAGAGTCTCAGTTTCGGGTTGACATGCTTATTTCCCCAACATGCGTAATGTATACATTTGGTGAGCACAATCGGTTTTGCGATGTTGCGCAGTTGAATCCAATTAAGTTTTGCGATACCTGTTTGCCCGTCACTTAGTATGGCGTTGGCCACTGCAGCAGTTCACTTCAGATGTCGCTGTACACAGTTTATGTTTTAAATTTTCTCAGTTTTGGGGTGGTGTTCCTTTCAGGAGTTTTGACAGGTTTTCGCCCCCTCGGGAAGTACAGGATGGGCCGTAGGATGGTTCCGCTATTTAATGTTATGGGGAACGATGTCCCCAAGGGGTTTGTGTGAGTTACCTTAGTCATTAGCTAGGCCTTCGGCACATCTGTCTTTCGTGCTCACTTTATAGTTCCTCCCATTTTCATGCTCCTACTACTGATCTTTTGTTTTATTCTCCCTCTTCTTTTCCGACTTACTGTTCCCATACGCGTTGATCCTGTGTAGAAACACTCGCATGCATGGGTTCCGCGTGTCTATCGACATACCATGTTTCCCTTCTTTCTTCCTTTGTAATATCGCCGTTGTTGTGGAAACGGAGGCCCAAACTACTCATTACTCATTCTCTCTGTTTTCGCGAGTCTCTTGTTGACAACTGCGCAAGGCTCGCTACACAGAAAAGTCTACGGCAAATCCGATGAAAATTAAAATTAAAACATTTTCCAATATAAAAAATTTCTGTTCAAAATTTCGAAAATCGGCAACGTTGGCTTATAAACCTCAATTTTGTGAATCCAATGATATGTGTATCATGTCTCTACGACGGAAGCTACAGGAGGAGTATCGTTTTGAAAATCACCCATTTGTTTGCCAATTATTGTCCATTATCTGGTAACTATTGCAAAAATTGGGAAAACCCCGAGTGAACCTCCACTTTATTTTCCACGATACATATGTATACCAAATTTCAAGCCTCGAGGTTGCCTAGCATTTTTTTTGTTTTTTTTTTTGCGAAACTGTCCCCATAATACCCAATCACCCGTAGTATTCAAAACTAAAACGGTCTGCCACCGGCCAAAAATAGCAGCTTTCAAGTGACCACAACAACGGGGCTGTAAACAACACACGAGTAAGCAAGTCTACACGGGCCCTCAGCCTGGCTGCCCCGTAGCAACCGCTGCCTCCCCTGTCAGTCAGAATGTGCAGATGATGGAGAACGACAGGTTGGAGAAAGAAGACCTCCCTTGACTGGCAGAGTCCAAAGTTCGTAACCTTCCCTTTGTATTCNTAAGCAAGTCTACACGGGCCCGCAGCCTGGCTGCCCCGTAGCAACCGCTGCCTCCCCTGTCAGTCAGAATGTGCAGATGATGGAGAACGACAGGTTGGAGAAAGAAGACCTCCCTTGACTGGCAGAGTCCAAAGTTCATAACCTTCCCTTTGTATTCAAAGGGCAAAGGGATCGCTGCTCAACAGGGCAGCATTTGTTTGAGAAAGTGTTCAGTTTGTACTCAAAGAGCGAGAAATCGGATTCTATTGTAAATATTTTTTTAGTTGCTCAACAACGAAACATTTGTTGGCGAACGTGCCTGTTTGTACTCAAACCCTGAAGCGAAGCTTCCTCGCCGTGCATTGCTTAATTTGGTTTTGCAATTACTTTATAGTGAGACTATCGTAAGTAAATTTGAAACGGTAATTATTGCTTAAAAATTATAGTCATTTTTAGAACCCTGTTGGTGTTTCATCCTGGAGTATGTACCTTTAAACTTTAAAAATCGTTATTTGCCACAATAATCGCGTATTGAATGAATCATTAAAATAGTATGAGACGAAGGGGTTTGCATAAGTTTAGACTTTCGAAATGATTAATGGATTCCTCGAAGTTTTCAGTAATTTGAGCAAATTTAATTAGCGATTTGCATAATTGATCCTGTGCTACCTAACCACAGTTGCAGCTTCCGCTCTTCGCATTCTGAAGATTGAAAATCTAAAGCCCGGTGCCCACGAAACAACTTTCGTTGCCGTGACTTCAGCGTGACATTTATGGATATCGTGCACTAATTCTTGAAATATAAATTTTTGTAGGCTTAAACTGCTCATAATTAAGATCAGTCGTTGAAATTTCACCATTGCCACTTGCTATGGTGTAAAAATTACAGTAGCCACTGAGATATTCGTCAATTTATATACTGTTGAATTTTGTGCAAACTACAGCCGTGCTGAGGCTACATAACGGATAAGCTCAGTTGCTTCTAGGCTGCTATCGACAACAAAAGTTGTTACGAGGGCACCGGGCTTAAGCATGGTACACAGCAGTTGCCCATTTTCTGTATCGGTGTGTCTAAATTCTATAGGAACTGGTTTTAACAGTCCATTAGAGCTTTTTTCCTCTGGGAGTGGATTTAGTACCAATATTTTCTACGTCACTATTGACAGGAATTGCGAGCAGTTGCATTCCAAAGGTCATTATTCTTTCTCGTATTCGCCAATGGAACTAAATAGCGGCTATAACTTTTATCGTTTTCTGTATCAGCAGAGCTGTCGATCTCGGAAGCGTTCTAGTCTAAAACGCATTCGTTTGCCCGTTTGTAGCTCTTAACTGGAAGACAGTCGGGCGTGCTTTTTCTTACAGTCTCCAAATCGACAGTACCTTCCCTAGGACCAATACAAGTCGATATGAAACTCACGCAACGAATGTCTCGTGCATATCAAAGTCTTAGTTCCCTGCAGCAATAGACGCGATGGTCCCCTGCTTTTATTTAGAGCTGGCCAGCCAGGTCTCAGCTGCGTCTGTGTCTCTTATATGATCGATGCTGCGATTAAGATTCTGAAAAAAAGAGATTGCCCAGAGCTCCGACCTCTCAATATACCGAGACCGGAGAGCCTCAACTCAAGTTGAAGATGCTAGGAGAAAAAGGAATCTTTTCTGTGCTCAAGCGAATCAGTTGAAGTTGAAGATAACGTAGTGAGTTGAGAAAATCTTCTTGCCCAATTAAGTTAGCTGAAACTGAAGATGTAGGGAGGAAAAAAGTTTTTTTTCTATGAAATAAACAGCTGAAGTTAAGTATTCCGCAGATAACAGAGAAAGCATTGGCGTGTGGTAATCACAGCGTTCAAGTAAATCAGATGAAGTTTAAGTTTTCCTTCAACACCTTTGGTCGCAAAAGGTCTGTTGTTCAGAGGCCAGATGCACAAACGCCTCGTAAAGTTACGGTAACGTAAACTGTACAGTTCCTTGAAGAAGTACCGATATCACGGCTCAGATTTTGTTACTTTCTTGTCTTGATTTTCACAAAGTTGTGATGAAAGTGCTTTGAACCTCCAAATGATGCTTACATAAATAATAGACAGACTCAGATGTTAGATTGACGAGTAAAAATCCAAAACTTCAGCAATTACATGATTGCATTCGTGCCTGCAGCTGTACAATTACGATACCTAAAACCTTACAAGGCGTTTGAGCATCCGACTCCTGGCTTCTCCGCCAAGACGGCAAGCAATGTCACAGAGAAAGGCCACACTTAGTCAACTTTAATTAGCAAACACATAGTTAAATTACATTATACAAGGTACGGGTAATGAAATCTGCAACAACTGTTCCCGTGAAAAAGTTGCACTGCGTTTGCAAGCTTTGAAAACTCTTGCGGTATAATGACTTTGAAATGAATGCTCTCCTTCCCTCACGAGTTACCCCGTGTCCTCTCACGACTCTCAAATTAAACGAAAGAATCCCATCACTATCGTTCAAACAACACTCAATGACTTTTCCTCACAAAAGGCTCATAAGAAAGGTGACATCCATGGCCGCCCTTCGAACTAGAGAACTGCTCTTGTCTGAATCTTTGTCGCTACAATCGAGCACGGCTTTTCAGCGCCACTTTTACGGAGCAATTAACGAGCTGCCTTCAAATTCCGTTCTCTAGAGGCATTGGCGAATATGAGAGCATCAATTAATGCTCAAACTTGGAGGTGTTGCCCTAACTTTTCAGGCAACTTCGTTGCGAGAGAAATGATTAATTTCGTTTGGCTGCAATTGACGAACGAACGCTTGCTGCTCTTCAAACTTGCAGGCTCTTGTATGCACTTGCCGTCGAGAGACCTGGCGGGGTGCAGCGGCGCCGTGTTCAACACTGCTGACGCCCTCCTTCTCAGTCCTGGTGACTTTACTGCCGTGGCAGCAGCAACGACATGGCGTCTCGTAAGCAACATTATTACATGCACGCAGCTTCTTTCTTCAAGCTGAGGAACTGTACAACAAGAGCACGTTTTCAAGCTGTAAAAATACTGTCTCCAGATTTAGAGCTAATGTTCAATTCCTAGGCAGGCCACGAAAAGTCTAAGCAGGCTAGAAAAGGTCTAGGTACGACAGAACAAACACATGTAGGCCAGAAACGCTTAGGCAAGCAAGAAAAGGCCTAAGCAGACAACTAAAATTCAAGACAGGCCGAAGAAGGTCTGAGCAGCCAGAAAGGCATACGCAAGCCTGGGAGGACCTTGGCAGATCACTGAAGACTGATAGGCAGACCAGAGAAGGCCAAAGCAAGCCAAGAAAGGCCTAAAGACCGACAAGGGAAAGTCAATGAGGGCGATAAGACACCGATACAGGCTTGAAAAGGGGGTAGCGGACCGGGAAATGCTATATAGAAGACGCAATAGGGAAGGTCTAGACAAGCCAAGAATGGTCTGGACAAGCCAGGGAAGGCCAAGGCAGTACAGAAGAGGCTTAGAGGCCAAGGAAAGCCAAAACAGGAACAGGACAGTGCAGGCACTGAAGCGAAGGCAAGACAGTAGAGGCCAAAGAAGGCTCAACCAGGACAGTAGAGGATAAAGAATGCCAAAATAGGACGGTAGCGGACAAGGAAGGCCAAACAGAGCAAGAAAGGCCAGTGAAGCCAAGGCAAGATGAGAGAGCACAGCGATGGCCAGTGAAAGCGAGTAAAGGCCAGGGAAGGCCAACGCATGACAGTAGAAACAAGTGAAGGCCACCAAGGCAGGGTAGCAGAGGCCAAAGAAGACCAAAGGCAGGCCAGGGAAGGACAAAAGAGGCCAGGGAAGAGCAGCGAAGGTCAGCACAACAGCTCCGCAGGCTAAACCTGAACACCTCGTGGCCGTTGCCATGGTAACCAAATGATGCACTTCGCAGGCCGGAATGCGCCACGCTCTTGCCCCGTTTCCGTGCAATTTATTTCAAGGATATTTAAACGAAGTGAACTAAATTTTCATCGCTGGGGAATAAAGATTAGAAAATGTAATATGTCATTGCAGAACTCAAATTTTAACGTATTTTCACTGGATACTGCTTTCATAAAGTTCAAGGGAAATAATACCTAAAAACTCTCTATTTTGTACATTTTCCCTCTATTACAGTTTACTTAGAAGTCCACAAAATAAATAATAGATGTTGAAAATCATTAAAATCAAATTTCGTTTTTTTTTTATTACATGTTTGCATGACATGACACAATACCATGAAGAAACGTAGAGTCTCCGAGAAAACCCACAGCCCGTAGCATACCACAGTGCCAGAAGATAACACTCTGATAACACGCTGAGCTCTCGGTCCCGAGCAGACATTGCCACCCGCCCCCCTCCCCCAGGGACGGGAAACAAGGGCACACATCACACTGTTGCCCATACAGCATCTCTTCCGCTTTGTTTGTTTCTTTGTTTTTTGTTTGCTTGTTTGCTTGTTTGTTTGTTTCTTGCAACAGGCTGTAAAACTATTTCGAAATTCAAGAATAAGTCCTCTTTCTACATCTAATTCTACTTCAGATCATTAAATGTTTCTAAATTTTATTTCATTCTTAATATAAATGTTTTTGGGCTTACAAAAACGCGTTGTACCTTATATGTAGCTGATACGTGGATTTCTTGCGTAATGAATTCTGATGGAATCGAAAGTAGGAGCAGTTCTGTTTCATATTAATTTTGAAAAATTAGTAAGGAAATAGAATGCAGCAAATAACAACCTTTCCCAATTAGCATAACAATCCTACGGATTCTATCAGCACAAATGCCTGTTGAATTAAATGCGTAAATTTTTTATTAAAAGGTTCATAGTTCGAATCAGCGCTTGGCACGCTCAGAATGAGTTACGAACTTAACCCTACTTGAAGCAGGCTGTGTTGTTTTGCTACTCTGCCTTTTTGTCCAATGGTATTCCCAAGGGCGAAAAAGTCTTTCTGTCCCATGGTATTCCTACGGGCGAGAAAGTCTTTCTGTCCCATGGTATTCCTACGGGCGAAAAAGTCTTTCTGGCAATGCAGCTTGGTTAACCCATAAGGTTCCTAAACAGAACAGCATATACAGTATGTATCATAATACCTGCTGATTGTCTGTGGAGTGACCTAACAAATGGGTTATTACTAGTTACTGTTTGGATTTAGATGGCATAGTCTTTACTCTATTTTGTTACAGTATCGCAGTGATATAGCAAACAAAGCGCCTGTAAGAAATAAAGATTTAGTACGGGCAATAATCAGTAAAACTAATTATTTTTTCAGTTAAAATTAATTTTATTACCATTTCAATGCCCAATTGCTTATGCAGTTTTCACGATTTTTATGAAAACTTATTGAAACCATTTTCTAAGCATTACTAATATAGTTCCTTTAACCTTAAAACATTTATAGTATAAATCAAAATTCGTGCAAATTTTTCAGTTTGAAGCTTGACCATTTAATACTCCTGAGTGTTAAAGCAATAAGCACTTACAAAGCAACTCTCTATGAACGCTCATGAATTCAGAACAACTTTGTACCCATGAGTTTTGTTTACTAGGTTAAAATTAATTCGTATGGATAAAACAACGCTTTTCGTTTTAACTTGTTTGTATATATACACTTCTTACGCTAAGTTTACTCTGGTTCTTCACCGGTACCCTTTCTGAGGCTCTCACCTTATGATATAATTAATTATTAAACATCATCTGATAGTATCAGGAGCAGGTGGTTTATATTTCCATCTTTTTCACAACCCCCATGGCTGTTAGATAATTATTTTTGACCAAAGTCTTCAGTATTGCTTCGCATCAACATACGTATGCTCAGTTACCTAAATAGTTATTTATATATTCACACCCTGTACACGACAATTCCGTTACGAAATACATACATGAACTGCAGAATAAAGTTTTTTAAAAGAGTTACCTGAATGATGTCCACGCTAGAGGAACAGCCGCCCTAGTATTTGCGAACTGAACTGTTGCAGCTGATGTACGATCAATCTTTAACAACAATTCACCGAACAAACTGTAACATCTATGGTCAAAGTTTCATATTTAGTACGCAGATACATCAAGGTTCAAGCGATGAACAGCTGTGTTGTACAGAAATGCTGGAACTGTATGAAAAATGGGGTCACAGCCGGTGGAAATGTGAGGAAGAACGAAACAGGCCACCCAGCTAACGAATGTCTGCGCTGGAACTGGCCCTCGTGACATTCCAGGCCGCTGTGCTGTCACGCTCGCTATCGATTCCCGTTCCCGTGAACGGACGATGAGCTTGGAATCCAATCCGCTGTAGAAGATTTCACATGAATAATATCTGTACAGGTTCCGTGAGCTATTGGATCTTATGGGAGGAAATACCTATGGATTGCTAGGTTATTTTCTGGTTACGTAAAATCCAGTCCCATCGTTGACGCTCAAACTTAAGTCCGGTTCAACCGTAATCATGTTGCCATCCAAAGAGAACAGAGTACAAATCACGATGCAAGAGAGTGCTTAGAGAAACTGTATCTGCATTGAGCGAACTTCGACGTTCAGTAAAAAAAAACTGCATTCAGATATAGGTTTGCCGTCATCTGTAACCTGGCCAATTTTTTACCGATCAGTTTTCAATGAAGCTTGACAGGATGACCACAGCCTCTAGCCTGGGCTAATTTCCACGTACCTGCTTCTTAAAGGGTTACAGAAAATGGACAGACGAACAAACAAACAAAGAAACAGATAAATACATATCGACCGATATTATGTTGTAGATGCTAGACTCTGAAGGACTTGACAGCGTCCCTATACTTACGAAATCACTAGACTATTTAAAAACAAATCGATTCCTTATTTCAAGTTCGTCAGACCATGGTAAAAAAAATATTACTTGCCTTGCTACTAGCCTTTCATGCCCTGCAGGGCCCCACCATGTGGTCATACGTTCAACTTATGAGCGGACGTCGGGCCCCACTGCGTCTAGATACACAGTGGAAGTCGGCTGTGAGGAAGTACTTGAGTTGAACGAACTGCGAGCTGAACGTCAACTCATCAGTTGAGCGTGCGAGGGTACAGTGTGGCCCCGACACTAGGGAATCTAAAAATATATATTTCACTGCTAAGTGAATTCAATGGCAGAGCTCACCTGAATCCGACCTTACTTGTTTACTGTACATTTCATATTGGACTCATAGATGAATAAAAGTTTACGTGTTGAAGGCGATAAAACTGTTCATATAATTATGATTACATGTTTTCCGGTAGAGTTAATTTTATTCACATTGTAATGGCAATTTTTCTTCGAAAATACGGGACCATTTTTTACTCCTTTTCAATTGGTAAGCAATCTCTTCAAATGTACCAAATGCAGAACTTCGCGGTTTGTCTTTTCCCGAAGACTCAATTCTATCCTGCACTTTCGAGCCGTCGTCTCGCAATAGATAGATTGATTCTGGGCCGTCATCTCTGACCTCGCGTCCAGTGCTCTTCTTCCATTTTATTTTCGTCGAAAGCAAACTGGAACACTGGAAGCCTTCGTCCCAGATTTTTGCGACAGCCCCGAAGTGCATCGGTAGCAAACACTTCCTCTACAATTGCTCCATTTTTCTGGCTTTGATCTACTCTAGGAACGGCGAATCGGTGATTTCCAAAATCGCAAGAGACAGCAGCCCAAGGGATGCCCATAAACTCGAGAAGATTCCATTTCCTTGGCTGGCATCTGAAAAAATTGCTTGGAGCTGCAGCGAGGAATAATCCTTGACAGATGGGCGGAGGATGGCGAAAATGGCGAGTGTTGGCGGCGAGGAATCGTCACTGCACTGTGACTTGCTTACGTCCCATGTACCACATGGGACTGCAGGGTACGTTGCCGTGCCATAACTTGCTTATGTACCCGAAGAGAATGTACCCATCCATACCCACGGTAGCAGCAGACCTTACTTGCTGCACAGTTGTGCTGAAGGTCCCGGGAACGATCCCCAAGCCAGGTGAGTGATCGTTATAGATGACGCTCGGCGTGCTGAATCAGCAAATTTTGCTTGGTGTGCATAGCTACCGTGGGGGTACTTACCTTAGGGTAGAGGGGCGGTCTTTGAACTTTTCGCTAATGTGCCATGGTTCTTAACCACCCGTGGTCGGCTGCAGCTGTGCTTCCTCCTCTGGGATCAGTTGGTCTATATCTGCCGCACGAACCAATGCTTGTGGGTTTCCCAGTTGAGGGTGCAATCAAAGTTAACTTGCTTTACCATTGCCACATGGGACTGCAGGGTCCGTTGCTGTGCTATGGCTTGCTTGTTATATGCTCCCCAAAAAAGACGAAGAAAAGACACTTCAGTGAAAATTCACACACGAATATGCAGTGTCTGAGGATCAAGTTTTCCAAAAGCTTGCACATGCATCACTCGCAGCCAGCGTACGTAAGGATCTCATACGTTTTGCGTTAGCCTGTTACTCAGCGCATAACTCTAGCTAGAGCAAACTTAACGCAAATTTTATTTACTAACACGTGCGTGCATCAATTTTGCTAGCACGTGCTTGTAGCAAAACGCTTGTTATTATTATTATTATTATTAGTCTGAAAAACGAAGTCTTATTAAAGGGAGCTTCTTCCAGAGTATTAAATTTTAACTCCGCTTACGTTACGTCGATGCTGAAGCACTTCTCGCTCAAGCAATAAACTCTCTCAGGAAACACACTCTCGCCATTTCATCGCTGTAATTCATATTACAATTGACGAGTTTTATTAGTTTGAAGGAAATATTTTACTATAGGGAACTGGCAATTCTGCACGTGCTTCTGTTTTTATTTTATATGCAACTGACTGCACATCTAATAGAATTATTTTAACACTAGTTCAGAATGGGGCATAAATTACGTAAATTCCGTGTGAGTGGGTCTATTTACGTCTAGTAAACGATTACAGCATAATTAAATAATAGATATTTTGTTATCTCGGCTGCCTATACATTATTTCATATATTGTGTATTACAAGTTACACTTGCGGATGCGTGTTTTCTTGCACAGTCACGTCAATAGTGACACCTTTCTACTGTGTAGAGGTGAGTAGATATGCTCATTTTTTAGTTAACCCCATCATATGTCGACTGTATCCATGTTATTTCATTGAAACTGAAATTTTTGTTGAAGCGAAACTTTTTTGAGTATTATTTTTTGTTGCCTGAAGCGCTCGTTCCTGAGCTACACTTCAATATAAGATCTAACAATATAAATTTGAAAAACGATGAAAATAACACACCTAAGCTCAATCTTTAATGTATTCGTATCTTTTCATTCGGCGTTAAAGGGTTAAAAATCGCAGGGCCCCTCCATTATTATTATTATTGCTATTATTATTATTATTATTATTATTATTTTCAAATCTGTAACTGCCTGAAATTTCAATTGTCCTAGCTGCAGCCGCAGTGCATACTGCAGCTAGCACAACTTCACTATCCATTAAGCAGGGTTCACACCATTGTCTTTTAGCACCGTCAGAGCACGTCACGCTTTCGAATGTTTTGGTGCTTCTTTGTGAACAACAGAAAGCGCACAGCTTTCTTAGTTCTAATTCACTCATAATTAAATAGAAACTAAAATAAAAAATTTCATTAGTGATACATACAAGAAGCTAACAATTTGTCAAATCTCTTGGCAGGCACTTGGTTGTTGTTACAAGGACGCAACAGAACGTTCGAACACTTTGACCTACGTAGGTACTGGAATCTAAGTCACTATATGCAGTGGGAACCCGCCTTTAGGCCTGCTCATGTTTGGATAAAAAATATGGCATATTGAAAACAACAATATTTGGGTCTCTGAAATATTCTTTCGTGAATAGGACTCTCGTCTTTGCATTGAAAAAAAAGAAATGTGCAGTTACTTCCTTGTTGGAATACAACATGTAGAGAGTATTTCCTGACTTTGATTTTTCGAAAAAAAAATGAAATTGCTATACCTGAATATTAATGAGATATAAATGTTCAATGGTTTTATGGAATTTATTTTTGTGTGACTATCATGTGATCCTCTTTTGTATGAAATGTTACTTTCGTTGCATACTACTTAAATAGTATTCATTACTCTTTGCTTTTCTTATTGAAGGTTACTTTGCTGTTTTATTTATTGCACTGGAGAACAATTTTGAATATAGTACCTATTGAGTTAAATTTTTGTGCTAATTTAGGCTAAACTTGGCCAACTAATTTCAAAATTGTCCTTAGTTTTTCAACCACGTTGAGTTTTTCTCCACAGCTAAAGCAACATTCACTATTTAACTGTTTGTATATAAAACAATAGGAATGACCAGCTGATGACGATTGGACTACCAAATGCTACTTTACGTTTGTAAATGTACTAATTAGAATCATTTAATGCAAAACTTCATAGTTTTAAGTTAAAAACACTACTTGCATGTAGCTTATTTTACTTATCTTCTTACTTTAGAATGCTACTTTACTCCTTTTGCTTGTTCGCGACAAGTGCTATCTAGCTTTCTGATTTACAGAAGAAGCTGTTTCTTTCTTTGTTTGTTTGTTTGTTGCTACAATGTGTCGAAGTATGTGACTTTGAAGTGCTACTTTTCTGGATTCTTTGCGCTCTAGAACCATCACCACTCTCTCAGGTTTTAAAAATCACATACTTTTTCTGGTTATATTTTGTTCAGACCCGCCCGCCCCCCTCCCATATCCGCTCGAGGTTCCGTCTTCGTTTATCAGCAAAAACCCGAAGCAATGAACTCTTCGGCAAACCGAGTCACAAATTGCCAATTGAAGTTCAATATGAACCTTAATGCTGGAAGAAAAACTTAGCGTTTATGGTTGTTTTTTAGTAGAGACTTCTTCAAAGGGCGGCCGCGCCTCCGGCGGGAAATGAGGTTCCTTTCCGACTCGAGCCAAAATTTATTTGTTGTACTGAAGGTTCGGGTAATTACAAGGAAAAAGCAAAGACGTCATCGGCAGACTTTTACAATGAAAAACATTGATCACAATTTCCTTTCTAATGCGGGATAATCAGCTGATGGAACTATCGACGCTGAAAATAGTATGGAAACAGTGTTAGTTGGAGGTGGACTGAAAAATAAGTAGGTCCAAATGATAAAGTTTACTTGGAGAAAAAGAAAGCGACTGGCTAGTTTTTTTATTATGGTTAGTTTTCTTATGAGGGATTATAAGCAAATGCTCGCCTCTCAACATGGGCGGAATATTAGTTATAATTTGGGTAAGAAATTCTTTTCGACTCGCCTACTTCCATAGAGAAAAGCAAATCTGGTTAGTTTTAACTTGTCTGCAAACCTTCAATTTAGAGCGTCAGATTATCCATTTTCTGTAACAAACTTTTTATTCGCCGCAGAAGCCGTTTTGGGACTTCATCTCCTGGGAGGAACAAAAAATCTGTTGGACTTGGATCGAACTTCTTGACAAAAACTCAGTTCTTTACGAACAAACTCATTTGTTTCTCATATAGATGCTCTGTCCTACATTGCAAAGGCACAGTGTCCTGATTATTTTTTTACGGTTCAGGGCACTCGCATGCAGAGATTTTGTACCCCGCATATAACAAAATTATTTCACTAGATTTTATTTTAACATCTTTCACTGAATCCCAGCCATTACTTACTCGGTTGATGTCATTGTACTTTATACCTTACATGAAATTTTGAAACGAATCT
>LQNS02278187.1:20065592-20087631 GCA_001587735.2 Parhyale hawaiensis
TCTCGGCATGTGCCGAGAGCCCGAAGGTAAAGGATGGAAGAAAACGCATGTTGATTTTAAACAATGTAGGTATCTTCTTGAAAGGTCATCTTCAGGATTCACAAAAATAAGTAGTTTTTTGCTGCAAGGAAACAAAAACAGGAAATTACTAAATGCTAAAACAAATGCGCAGATGAACATTATACATCACAAAGGGTATCACACTATACAGTATGATAATAGGAATAAAAATTATTGCTCCAGTGATCACTATACTGAACAACACAGAAAATAATTGCGCCTAGTGTGCTACAATCATTTATCAAGTTAAAGTTGTTATGAACTGATCAACTACAGCTATCAAAGAGTGGTAGTTTATGATAATAAATATGCAGTGGGAATTGTGACAAAGATAAGAGGAGTGAGACTCCGATACAGCATATATAAGGTGGTAATGAATTCAATGGGTTGAAAGTGGGCGCTGCCACAGGGAGCGGACGTCTGTCCATTTGACTGAGTATCAATATGTTGCATCGTAAGCATGAGAATTATAATGAGAGCGATAGAGCACCATTGCGTTGAGAGATTGTATTCAGGCTCATGACGGCACTATACACACACACACACACACACGTGAGCGCAGGATGATATAGTGCTGGACACCAGGGTTTGAACTACAAGTACGCGACACAAGTAGCAAACTGTCGCGTGGACCATAGTAACGGCAAATGCCTAAGATAACAAGATAACACGTATGTGCACATTGTGCAGCACAAAGCTGCGTTACACACGGTAAATATATCTGCAGAGTGCAGCACATAAAGACACTGAGTATAGGTGAGCTAAAATAGTAAGAGTATGGCCAGTATTGACACATGAGAGGTTGCGCAAATTATGTTAAAATTTCGCAATGGATCACTGTTAAAGGAGGCGTTTTACTTTCAAAGTGATTGCAGTTTTAGTTTAACTGGTTGCTACGCTTAGTGTGGTGTGCTATGTATGAAGAGCAAGACGGCCGTGTTTGACGTGAACACAACAGGTAGCAAGAAAAGTGTGAAGTCAAACTTGATGCTAGCAGCAACATTCACTGTTCGCAGATGATAGTAACAGCATGAGTGCTTGCATTTTTAATTGCTAGTTGATAGCGTTGAAAATATTTTCACTGGAAATAAAACCTTTTAAAAGACAATACTCAGCAGTTAAACAACCAAAAAAACTATAGTGTAATAAAACAAGCAGCTATATATAATGTAGTGACAAGGTCGTTACGCAGTCATAACAGAGATACATATGCTACTATTCATGTATTTCGGTAATATGATAAATACAGAAATTACATTCTGTAATAGGTTCGTAATTGAAAATATTTTGGTATCATGATAAAAATGTCCCTTCGCTATATGGCTCTATAATATCACGTTTTTAAAAAACCTTCACACATGTGACAGTTTCCAGGCATTTTTTTATAGCTACGAACTTTGGCAACAGAACAACATCAGTGACCGTTGTGTAAACATGATTGTGTTGGCGGTAGAGTTGTGGGAAACCACGCGACGGCTTTTTCATTCGGTAATTGAGATATTACCCTAGCGTCGGGTCGAGCGAGTGAATGCACTCGCCGATCGCGGGCCAGTGATCATACCACCACTTTTTAAAAACTAGAAGAGCTTGTTAAAATCTGAATTCACCATTAGAAAGGGAAGGTCTTTAAACCTTGGAATGGATGTAATCATATCATAGTTTCTGCTTCTAGAAGGTTTGCCATGTTGGTAAAATTTGCTTGTAAGGGTGTATTTTAAAATTTGTTCAAGTCAATGTATTTTTCCATTTAGAATTCAAAATTGAAGTTTGGATGACTTTGAAGTTCCCATTGTATTTCTATAGGAGAAAATACTCACCAATCTAGTATGCAAGATTAAGATCAGGATCAACACTACCAGTGCCCTAAAATACTGCGACGATCTTCTTTGGGGCCATCTCCGCGGCGCCAGACCGGCAGACTGAGGTGGCAGACCCTTCCCAAGTCGGCGGTAATTTGAAAAGTTCGAAGCTGGACGTATATCAGCATAAATAACGTACGAGACAGCTTTAAACCACTATAAACTCATTGAATTTTAGTTTTAATATTATGACATCATTAATGCTCAAACCATAATCTTTAACAGAGCAAAGTACAGGTATTTACTTACACAGGGTGTAATTTCATTTTTGCATTGGCCAAATGGATGTCAAAAAGTTACTTTTGACTCACAGAACATGAAGTACCTACAAGTACAATACACCTAGCATCTTTAACTTGATATAGGTATATTTATACTGTACTAGCAAAAATTATTTGGACATGTTATATGTTTACATCAAATATCTACTCGTTGGACCTAGGAGTTGGAAAATCTTGAGGACCAGGAGTCGGAAAAACTGGAGGGCCAGGCGTCTGAGTCGGACCTTCAACCATCCGATTCCACAACTCTGATTGCAACATTCCATCCATGTGTTGAATGATCAAGAACTTTTCATGTTAAATTTTTCTCTAACACTGGAAAAAACTCGAATGTGATGAAAAGCAGACAGATGCTGAAAGCTTTGACCACAACTGTGTTAAAAAATATTTGCTAGCTAACCATTTGTTACTCTTATGGAGTGCTCATACTGGTATTGTCCACTTCTACTTAGCTACTCTTGTGGTTTAAACCTTATAAAATTTAACCAACACTTTCTATCCCTCTATTTCCCTCCCACATTGCATCCATTGTATTTTTCTGAAATTTTCCCAACTTTTAGTTCCTGCAGAATTTTTTGCCCATTAAAAATTTTCTGCACTTGTTCTGTTTTTCACCTCAGGCTAAACAAAGTAAAATGTAGGAAAGATGGTCAATATAGCCAGTCATTCATTAACTGTTACCCAGCCAAGTTGAGATACCTTACTAATATTTTCTCTCATAAATTGTTACCATTACTGTATTTGATTAGGTATCAGTGAGTTATTGAAGCAATAAGCTCAGTCAAAACAGTTAAGTAGGTGACTAGTCTATGTGTAGAATGAAGAAAAATAATTGGAAACTTTTCCTCCATAGAACCCCAAAAAGATACCACTAGGTACTGGTAGCTACCCACTATTTACTTTACAAAAAGCTCTGGAGTTCTTACAACCCTGATTAGAAGTGAGTTGAAATAGATTTCTGCACTGTGATTTGTTGTGGTTAATGATTTTTTTTTTGTTTTTCAGGATAGGAGAAAAGCTGAATTTCTCAAAAGAAAAATTATTGCTGAGCATGGCCCTGATGCAATTCCATCTCGTCCAGTTCGTTCTCTTGAAAGTGCTAGGGAGGACGACGAGACTGCCATCCACAATGTAGCTGAGGATGATATTGTTGCTGAAGAATCTATTGACACATACAAAGATTACTATGATAAGGTGAGTTTGAACATTTTTGTGGGATCTTCTGTCAAAATTATATGGGTATTTCAGTAGATAGGTAGCTACATCATCAAAATTGTAAAAAAAAAGTTTCTTCTGTGTAATTCTGTTGTGTCTTGGAACAATGTTTTTTTTACCCTGTGTTCTGTTTTTCTACTTTTACTGTCTAATTACTGGTGATCTTGGCTCTCTTGGGTCTAAACTTTCTGTTGTGTGCAGAGAAGACACAGACACCTTGTGGCTTTCTGTAGCTAGTAGCTACCTCCATGGGTGGCCCGTTACTTGATTTTTGATGTACATTCTGCATGCCCCTTCTTTTTTCTCTTTGAAATACCTTACTGATTGTATTGTTTGTGGATGTTTAAAATCTCAGGTAACAATAATTGTTGATTGTTTTTTTTTGTATGTAGCTATTATATGCATTTTCCATCAAAGGATAACAAGTACAGTAATTGTTTTTACTGGGAGGCTGACAGTGTTCTGACTTTGATGTTTGTGCATAGGCCTAGGTAGTCGATCTGAAACTATTTCAGTAGCTAGCTAATGGTTATATAGCTAGCTAATATTTTGCAGTAGCTATCTAGAATATTACTTGTAAGTTGTAACTATTGCTGAAACCCTGAAGCTCAGAATTTTGATAAGCTTTCAACCACTAAGTAGGTAGCTATAGCTATATCTGCTACATTACATTAGTCTGTCAGGGATGGTGTGGCCTTATTTCTATAATAAGCTGTTGTCTCTGTTCTAGCAGCTCTAAATGTTAGAGGTGTACTGATACCACATCTACTGTTGATACCAACAGGTAGCTATCTGGTATTTGGCCAAAACCCAAATATCACTGGTGTTTCAATAGCCTACCTTTTTTTAATTGTGCAATATCAGGGCAAATGCGTACAAAACGCATGTGAATATTTATTATTTGGCTAGCTGACTATAAAACATTTGTTAAAATATGCAAGAAATATGAATTTCTTGAGAATGCTCATGGTAATGTTAGTTACGACAGTAGGCTACGGTATTGCAAGGCTTCCAAGGCCGTGTTAACACGTCTCTCATCGTAACGCGTTCAGTCAAACGACGCGGCGCATTCATTTGATGGAAGCAGCTGCAGCAAATGCGGGAGACTGAAGAATGAAGCACCATAAGTAGCTACGTCCCCTTTCTGAATGAGCCGCGTCATTCAAGCTTAGTGAACAGAACCTATAGCTAAGTACTGAATTAAATCTTCTATGGCGTTTTCCCCATCGTGAACAAGTCGACAAAAGTGCCTTTTTACCGCCACTTTACTGATCAAAATCGCTGTATCCCCATTTAACACAAGAAAGCTAGTCAAGGTGAAAATGTTGTACTAAGAACACAGACGCCATCTTGATACGAATGTGACTTCGAACTGACGCGAAATAAAAGCGAAAATGTAAAGAAACGAGATAACTGAACGTGCGAATTCATTCATTTGAATGAAGACCACTTCTACGTTCTTCTTCTACAGAAGAAGTTGATGGACGGGTCATGTTCATTTTTGTTATTGAACGCGTTATGATGCGGGACGTGTGAACTGGCCCTTAGACTCAGTGTGGTTTGGTATTTCATACTAAGAAAAGAGCTAGGACATACGGTACCTACAGGGGCTGTAGGAGTTGCTCCCCTATAGTGAGATAATTCCACTTACCCCTATTGATAATTCACTAATCGTGACCACTGAATTTTCCTCCACTTTGTGATAGGTTTCAGGTAATTGAAATAGGTGGTTGAAAAATTCACCCTGTTGATTTTATTCACACAAACTTACTAGCTATTGAGCTGTCATTGATTGGCGCACTGAAATTGAGAGGAGAGAGTTTCATTAGCTTTTCAGTGTCCCAAACTGCAGCTATTAGCCTTGCCTTTGCCCCTTGGCATCAAATTTGAAACTTTACACTCATACCAATTAGCTATTCGGCAAGATTTCTGAGAACTCGAGAAGTCTACTTAGAAAATTGATATTTTGGCTCTCCAAAACATGATTAGTCTGTTACCGTCACTACTTAATGCCCTCTCAGGAGCATGGAATGGGCCGCAGACCATAGGATGTGGTTTAGTTGGCTTTACCCATCCCATGTTTTATGATGGTGTGCCTCCAAGAAGTCCTCATGACTTACCTTAGTCTCAGTTAGGGCTACACCTTCAGGACATCGTTCCTTCTTGGTGACATTACTTTTTGTCAATTTTCATTCCTTACTGAGGCTGCTTCTGTTCTTCCTCTTTTCCGACTTCATGATCCCACATGCATTGATCTCGTGTGTTAGCAACCACGTTTTTCTTCACGTACGTGTCCCTTCCTTTTTTGTACTGTGTTGATAGTTGATACCTTTACTGGCCAGTGCGTAGTGCTAAAACTGCTAGTAATAAAAATGCAACTTACGATTGCAGTGCGATCGCTACTGTCAAATCCACGGCTGCTGTTTGAAGTTACAAACTAGGTGAAGCTAATGAGATTGGCTCATTTTGATATTTTGATCTTGACAACAAATGGCAAATAAAAACACATTTGATACCTGAAAAGCCATCAAAAGTGGTAAATAATAAAACATTACCCTCAAGAACAAAATTTCTGTCAAGCTCAGGTTAGCCGAAAGGATTAGATTATTTTGCTGGCAGTGAGCTAATCGACACGCCAAACTTCTATCAAGAAATCGCAAAACCTGAGCACCGAACAACCCCCAAGGAAACAGCAAGTAGGGAAAAAATGATGAGCAGAGCAACGATCATCATTAGGTGTAAAAACAGGTTCTCACAATAACCGCATGAATGGATTGGCTAGTTTTGCTTGGCAATGTGTTATCAGAAAACCGACAGAGTCGCGCATTTGTTCAAAATTTTAGGGATGAAGCATTTTTCATTTTCCACAGAGATTTGCTTGGTCTGCTGCGCAAATTCTGATGATGTATCTACCATCCATAGTATCAAAGTCGTACTTAAATTTATTCTCATAGTTACGATAGCTTATCGCCTCCATCAAGTAGGTCATGTTTTCGTCACGTTTGTCTACCTGTTATTCTGTCACCAAGATGACTCAAAAAGTTATGGATGGATTTTGATGAAATTTACAGTGATTGTTAGGTATGTTAGGAGGAACATCTGAATAATTTTCGATGAAGATCCATTCATTTGTTTGTCTGTCTGTCTGCCTCATTTTTCTGAATGCCACAACTAAAAAAGTTATGGATGGATTTACATGAGTTGTTAGGAAGGTATATCACAAAGAGTAGCTAAATGATCAAATTCTTGTGATGATCTGTTTGTTTGCTAGTTTGTCACGGTTTTTAATTTTATGCTTGTTAGCATGATAACTCAAAAAGTTATGAATGGACGTTATGAAATTAACACCAGTTGTTGGTAATGTTAAATGACATAAATGAATAAATTTTGGTGGTGATTGGTTGATCAGTTTCCGAGTTTCACTAATGTCCATCAAAATGTTTGTTAGCAGCATAACTAAAAAGATATGAACAGATCTCCAAGAAAATTAGTGAAACTGTTAATACTGTTGAAAGGCACAAATGATTAGATTTTGGTGTTGATACGAAGAAACTTACGGTCTCGGCTCCAGTTTCAATATTTCATTAGGTACCGTTGCCTTGCTTGGTAGGGGTATGCGCTCTCAGAGTGCTCTAGTTATTTTTTAACTAGATCGGTTACAAAGTGAATGGGTTTCATTATTTATATTCCTCTGTTTGTCTAGTGAACTTGTACCCTTGACAGTGGTGGCTTCTAAATGGAGCTCAGGGTCATTTCATCATCAAACCTTAACCTTGTGGTAGGAAAGCAGCAAAATTGGCCCAAAAATATTCTGTGGATTTAGCAACTTGAGTTCCCCCAGCTTATGACTAGGTATTATGTCAGGCCACCTTATAAAAAAATAGGATCTACGAGTGAAAAAGACGTGCAGGAATCTAAAAAATAAAAAAATACATAGTGATATAGTAACTGGTAGGTACCTATGTATTAACTACCCCTAAAGGCATGAATCTCCATCTTGTACGATTTATGAACCTAACTAGCTCAATTCTGTGGCCTATGGCCCGCCGTATAGCACAATTAGCCAAATCATTTTTTTCTGCTTCTGCTCATTTATCAGCAGTTAGTAGCTACTGCTATAGTATCTGCAGAATTAAACAAGAATAATGCCGGAAAGTTTTGACAATCGAAAAATTTGAGTAATGTTTGCTCTTCGTTTCAAACACGCTCAGCCAAAGTCAGCACAGACGTTACCTGCCTACGCTTGTGTATTTTTGTGAGCTAATTTTGTAAAATCTTCTGGCCCTGTAAGTATTTAGTACCATTTACTCAGTAGTATTTCCACTGAAGATGATTGTTTTGTATTTAGGCTGAATAAAAAAAAATTAATACATTCATTTATCTGAATAATTTTAGTTGCTGCTGTCTGATCGTTGATTAATGCAAGTCGTCTCGCTCATACAGTTTAAACTTACATCATTTAGCTAAAAGTATCTAATTTTGACCCGGTTTTGGCCGATACATCATTTAGCTAAAAGTCGCTTATCTGTAATTTTGTCCCGGTTTTGGCCGATACTGCTAGTCCAATACCATAAAATATGATTGACACTTACTTAGAGTATTGGTTACACTATTGGTACGCCTCTTCTAAATGTATGATTTTATGCTACTCATTTGTCCTATACTACATTATAATCTCAGGAAAATGATCACTTACTGGAATAGGGAACAAAAACGTCAATTTATATTATATTGTAGTGCAGTACTTGACCTAGCCCCCTCCTGTTTTTTTTTTTTTAAATAAAATTTTGGTTTAGGATGCGTGTTTGTTAGGTTAGTTGAGTTTGCCTGTAATTAAATGTGACAAATTCTATACCCCCTTTTGCTCTTAGGTTGCTTTAGATATGGATATACTTTTGTGACGTTTTTCCTTCCATAGCTATATATATCAGGATTTTTCTGTTTCCTGCTTTTGACTTGTTTATGTAGCTACAACCACACTTTTAGTTATTATTCTGTGTCTGTTTTTGTGTTAATCCATTGGTTTCCTAGTTATTGCTTTTGTAAATCCAAGTATATGTATATCAAATGTCAAAAATACCCTTCATATAGCTATATATAATGTAGACTACTATGCCTATCAGGGTTGCCAAGTTGGTTTGAGTAATAATATAAATTTTGAAATTCAGGAGCCTGAGTCACAATTGTTTTTAGAGCCACCATTTGAAATCAGTAAAAAATGGCCTACTGTGTTAAGAAAATGAGTTTGAGAACTTCATAGAATCAGGAAGTGGCAAAACCCAGGAGGCAAAGTCAAACTTTGCTCTTCCGCCTCCACAATCCTGGTGCCTTTAGGCTATTGGATACCTATGCTAAAATCATCTACAGATGAATGGAATTTATGGTGAGTGTACCCTTGTAATAGGCACATACGGTACTGATTATCTCTCTATTTTCTTCTCCCACAGAAAGCCTCACCCAAAGTATTGCTAGCATGCACATCCCGACCACACAGCCGGACTATAAATTTTTTAAGAGAGCTCAAACGAGTCATTCCTAACAGTTATATTAAATGGAGGGCTAATGCTAAAATCAAGCAACTTGCAGCAGCTGCTCGTCTTCGCAACTTCACAGATCTTATTGTGATCAATGAGGACAATCGCAAACCAAGTGAGTTTTTGCTGCAAGTTACGGAATATATTAGCTTCATCAAAAATCATTTTATATCTGTATGTACACACAGTAGGAAAGGGATCTAGCTGCAGCAGTTAATTAGCTAAAACTCCGCGATTAGCATTAGGCTGGTAGACTCGCGAGTTGGTAGGAGATATTCGTTTTGGGGGTCACAACTGGAAAATAGTTGGGCCTAGGAATTGGAGTTGATGAAAATTGCCTATTGTATACTGTAGCGGGCAAAATAAGAGAACGATTTTCATTATTGAAAATGTTAACCATGTAGAGTACCTAGGTTAATGAATCTTTTGATGGGGCCTTAAGGAATGTATTTAACGTATTTGTACAAAATATCAGGACAAACATAGCTGTATTTAATACTTTTGAGCAATCTAACAAACAATAACAAAAATTGAACAGTGCAAAATGAGAGAACGATCGTCTCCAAAACATTCTCACATTTACCCCGGTCATCTGGCAACATTCAATTTCGTGTACATCACTTCTAGAACCACCACTCTTACGATTACGCCATTCTAGAAACATGGCACCTCACGTGAAAGTTACTCCTGAGCTGCAGGAAGAAATTGTTAAGCTCAGATCCTCAGGAATGATGACTCTTTCGGCCGTATCAAGAGAGGTAAACCTATGCAAAAGCGTTGTTTCTCGTTCTTTGAAGCTCTATGATGAAAAGAAACAGCTGGAATCACCGGTATCTGCAGGCCGCCCTCGNGGGGCATGTTTTCATCTGAAGGAGTTGGACCGTTTGTCGCCATTAAAAAAACTCAATGCTAATGTGTATCTCGATCTTGTACAGCAATATGTTATCTCATCTCTACGATCATCACCAAACCAGCCAGCAATTTTTATGCAGGACATGCCCCGTGCCATACCTACTGCAAAGAGAGTGAAGGAACATTTTGCGGAAGAGAATATCAAAGTCATGAAGTGGCCTGCCCAAAGCCCGGACCTTAATCCTATTGAAAATTTATGAAAAATTATAGATGACAATGTAAGAGAACGACAACTATCACCAGTAAAGGTTCTCTGGACTAAAATTGAAGAGAAATGGAAAAAAAATAACTCCAGAGTTTTGTAAGAAGCTTGTGATGTCGTGTAATCGTCGCTGTGCTAAAGTTATTGAAAATAAAGGTTTTAGTACTCCCTACTAATTCTTGTAAACCTAAAATTGACCATTGTTCCTTGTTATTATTTTGTAAAATGTATTTAGAGACGATCGTTCTCTTATTTTGCACTGTTCAATTTTTGTTATTGTTTGTTAGGTTGTTCTAATGTATTAAATATAGTTTTTTCTCCTGATATTTTGTAGAAATATGTTAAATATATTCCTTAAGGCCCCATCTAAAGATTCATTAACCTACTCTACATGGTTAACCTTTATTAAAAAAAAAAAATGAAAATCGTTCTCTTATTTTGCCCGCTAGTGTAGAGAAAGAGCTGGAATTGAACATAATGCTTTTTTTTGGTGCCCAAATGTTGTAAACAAGCTTGACCTAGAGTTGAGAGTCCTACTCCATCCACTCAGCTCCCAAACACTTGTTAGCAACTTCTGCAGCAAGCAATGCAGGTAAGGTAATGAGTGTGCAGTTCCTACAGCATAATACCGGTATATGGATAAGTTAGTGTCAGGTTTTGGAGCAAATGGGCCAGGCTCGGTAACAACAACAAATCTTGTGTCATCTATTGATTCCCAAGTTATAAAGTACCGTACCGGTATGGTTTGCTGTTGTTGTCGTCGTCGTCGTCCATATATTGAAGCACTTGGATCCTTTATCTGTGACTGTGTTCTCAAATTTCAAAGCTTGTGTGTATCCCCGGGCTGTGCTCACAACTATGTCCCCGGGTCATGATCACGTATCCCCAGGCCTTGCTCGTTGGTATGTAGATCAGCAGGTTGTGCTCATTGAATCCCAGGCTTCAGTGCTCATAAGTCCCCAGAAAGCTGTTCTTATTGGTCAACAAAAGAGTGCTCATGGATCTCTGGGCTGAGGTTTTCACGAGTCTCCCGGCTGTATTGCTTCTGAATCTCCAGGTTGGGTTGCTCATAGTTCTCCAGGCTGAAGTGCTCATGGGTCCGTCCCTTGGCTGGAGTGCTCATATTTATCCAGGTCTGAGCATATGGCCGAGAATCAAGCTAACTATAGGTACCTGGTTATGGACTGTATTTCATTTTTTTTTTGTTTTTTCATCTTGGGTACCGTATCGCATGTATGATACATTACTATATATGCATTTTAATATGGAGAATAATGTTGTTGGTGGTAATCAAAGGTTATTTTATAGTGAACCTCTCTTTCAACAGATTCTCTGCTCCTGGCCCACTTACCTGATGGGCCCACTGCCTACTTTCGGCTCAGTGGGGTCAGAATTTGTAAAGATCTCAGGAAGGATCCTAAAGATATTCAGAACGTGAGGTAAGAGGGGTGTCTCGGGCTACAATTTTTTTTAAGTTTAGCCTTGAATATAAAATTGCATTATAGCGCGTGTGAGACAATTACGGTATCTAACTATTCTGTTATTCCATCATGTTGGACGAGTACAAAGCATCTATTGCTTGCTACAAGTTCTCTAGTTTGCATTTTCGTGAGTGACGTATGCAACGAATTTGGAATAGATTTACAAGTGATAACATTCTTCTCTGCGATACCTATTGTATCTGTGCAGCTTCCTGAAGCTATTTGGTTTCATTTATGCAATCAGGAAAATATCTTACCAGCTTACTGAGCTCTTCCAGAATATCAATAGTGGTGGTCCGTCTTCTGTAGGGTAACATGTCTAGTACCCGTCCACCATGCTAGTAGCCGTCCACTTGACTTTAAAAATTTCCTGTGTGAAAACTAGCAGTGCTAGAAAGCCGTACATAGGCTGAAACTGTAGCCTAAGTAGTACCCTACAGTTTAAGCCTATGTACGGCTCTCTAGTACTGCTAGTTTTCACATAGGAAGTTTTTAGACCGAAGTGGACGGCTACTAGCATGGTGGGACGGGTACTAGACATGTTACCCTAAACCTTTTTAATCGATCCATGTTCTTAAAAGGTATTTAAGAAACTGTAGCGTTGCGACACTTGATACATTTTACTATAACTAGTATCGTTGATGCATCATTATCCCCACAGACCTGAGGTGCTTCTAAACCACTTCACCACCCGCCTCGGCCGCCAGGTGTCGCGTATCCTCGGTGCTGTATTCCACTATAATCCAAAATTTGAGGGCCGGAGGGTGTGCACCTTCCATAACCAGCGAGACTTCATATTCTTCAGAAACCACCTGTAAGCAAGGAATTAGCTATTTACTTACTGTAATGTATAACAATAAGATGGTCGCGTGCACTTGTAACTAGCACGACTTCATGTTTTCCAGAAATCACTTGGGAGCATCGAGCAGTGAATTAGCCAAGTACCTAATATGTTTCGGAATGATTGTCCTTGATTTCACATCTGAGATAAATATAGCTATAGCTTTAAAACCATACCTTTAATATATATGTTGTGGAATGTCAGTTCATGGCATTAATCTATTAAAAAAAAACAGTTTCCGTAACTTAGGCTACCTAGTTGTTGTTGTAGTTACGTAGGGGGCGGCTCCGGAGGGGGACGGGCGTGTGGCGGAAGGTATGAGAAGGAAGGTAGGGAAGACAAGAAGTCATGCACAGATAGAGGGCTGTCCCATAGAGAGGTAGGNTGAAGGAGTTGGACCGTTTGTCGCCATTAAAAAAACTCAATGCTAATGTGTATCTCGATCTTGTACAGCAATATGTTATCTCATCTCTACGATCATCACCAAACCAGCCAGCAATTTTTATGCAGGACAATGCCCCGTGCCATACCTACTGCAAAGAGAGTGAAGGAACATTTTGCGGAAGAGAATATCTAAGTCATGAAGTGGCTTGCCCAAAGCCCGGACCTTAATCTTAATCCTATTGAAAATTTATGAAAAATTATAGATGACAATGTAAGCGAACGACAACTATCAACAGTAAAGGATCTCTGGACTAAAATTGAAGCGGAATGAAAAAAAAATAACTCCAGAGTTTTGTAAGAAACTTGTGATGTCGTGCAATCGTCGCTGTGCTACAGTTATTGAAAATAAAGGTTTTAGTACTCCGTACTAATTCTTCTAAACCTAAAATTGACCATTGTTCCTTGTTATTATTTTGTAAAATGTATTTAGAGACGATCGTTCTCTTATTTTGCACTGTTCAATTTTTGTTATTGTTTTTTAGGTTGCTCTAATGTATTAAATATAATTTTTTCTCCTGATATTTTGTAGAAATATGTTAAATACATTCCTTAAGGCCCCATCAAAAGATTCATTAACCTACTCTACATGGTTAACCTTTATTAAAAAAAAAAAATTGAAAATCGTTCTCTTATGTTGCCCGCTAGTGTAGAGAAAGAGCTGGAATTGAACATAATTCTTTTTTTGGGGGGCCCAAATGTTGTAAACAAGCTTAATCTAGAATTGAGAGTCCTACTGGATCCACTCAGCTCCCCAACACTTGTTCGCAACTTCTGCAGCAAGCAATGCAGGTAAGGTAATGAGTGCGCAGTTCTTACAGCATAATGTATGGATAAGTTAGTGTCAGTATTTGGAGCAAATGGGCCAGGCTCGGTAACAACGACAAATCTTGTGTCATCTATTGATTCCCAAGTTATAAAGTACCGTACCGGCATGGTTTGCTGTTGTTGTCGTCGTCGTCCATATATTGAAGCACTAGGATTCTTTATCTGTGACTGTGTTCTCAAATTTCAAAGCCTGTTTGTATCCCCGGGCTGTGCTCATAACTATGTCCCCGGGTCATGATCACGTATCCCCAGGCCTTGCTCGTAGGTATGTAGATCAGCAGGTTGTGCTCATTGAATCCCAGGCTTCAGTGCTCATAAGTCCCCAGAATGCTGTTCTTATTGGTCAACAAAGGAGTGCTCATGGATCTCTGGGCTGAGGTTTTCACGAGTCTCCAGGCTGTATTGCTTCTGAATCTCCAGGTTGGGTTGCTCATAGTTCTCCAGGCTGAAGTGCTGGAGTGCTCATATTTATCCAGGTCTGAGCGTATGACCGAGAATCAAGCTAACTATAGGTACCTGGTTATGGACTGTATTTCTTTTTTTTTTAGTTTTTTCTTCTTGGGTATCGCATGCATGATACATTACTATATATGCATTTTCATATGGAGAATAATGTTGTTGGTGGTAATCAAAGGTTATTTTATTGTGTACCTCTCTTTCAACAGATTCTCTGCTCCTTGCCCACTTACCTGATGGGCCCACTGCCTACTTTCGGCTCAGTGGGGTCAGAATTTGTAAAGATCTTAGAAAGGATCCTAAAGATATTCAGAACGTGAGGTAAGAGAGGTGTCTCGGGCTACAATTTTTTTTTAAGTCAAGCCTTAAATATAAAATTACATTATAACGCGTGTGAGACAAGTATCTAACTATTATGTTATTCCATCATATTGGACAAGTACCTACAAATCTTCTATTTCTTGCTACAAGTTCTCTAGTTTGCATTTTCGTGAGTGACGTATGCAATGAATTTGGAATAGATTTACAAGTGATTACATTCTTCTCAGCTATGCCTATTGTGTCTGTGCAGTTTCCTGAAGCTTTTTGGTTTCATTTATGCAATCAGGAAAATATCTTACCAGCTTACCGAGCTCTTCCAGAATATCAATAGTGTTGGTTTCCAGTACTCCACTTCTAGCTACCTCATTACTCGTGGTGGCCCGTCTTCTGTAAACCTTTTTAATCGATCCATGTTCTTAAAAGGTATTTGAGAAACTGTAGCGTTGCGACACTTCATACATTTTACTATAACTAGTATCGTTGATGCATTATCCCCACAGACCTGAGGTGCTGCTAAACCACTTCACCACCCGCCTCGGCCGCCAGGTGTCGCGTATCCTCGGTGCTGTATTCCACTATAATCCAAAGTTTGAGGGCCGGAGGGTGTGCACCTTCCATAACCAGCGAGACTTCATCTTCTTCAGAAACCACCTGTAAGCAAGGAATTAGCTATTTAATTACTGTAATGTATAACTATAAGATGGTCGCGTGAACTTGTAACTAGCACGACTTCATGTTTTCCAGAAATCACTTGGGAGCATCGAGCAGTGAATTAGCCAAGTACCTAATATGTTTCAGAATAATTGTCCTTGATTTCACATCCGAGATTAATATAGCTATAGCTTTAACACCATACCTTTAATATGTTGTGGAATGTCAGTTCATGGCATTAATCTATTAAAAAAAACAGTTTCCGTAGCTTACCTAGTACATGCGCTAAGCAACTCAAATTCGGGATTTTTTTGCAATCGGAATTTGCTTGAGCTTAATGAAGTATACATGGTGTGCCTTAACACTAGCTTAACTTGACTCTGCCACCTTGCTAACTAGGTTTTTTCCTGTTATGCTAAACACAATGGGACATAGAGCCTTTGTATCAAAGTAACACAGCCATGTTATATTAGTGTTTGCTAACTGTTCACTGTTTGGTTTATCATACATTATATGTATACTATAGATACATACAAAGTGTTGTTTCGGTACAAGCTCGCCTTCCCCTGTTAATATAGAAATCTTTCAGTAGCCTCGCTGAATGCAAACGCTTGCATGGGGAAATGTGTTGGTATTAGTCTGAATCGTACAAGCTAAATCATGCAGCAAAAAGATAGCTCAAAACGTATGCTGAAATAGAATAAAAAAACTGAAGTTGGTGTTAAACTGTAGTGGATGGTAAGCTTTGAAGGTAACGTTGACTTGACCTCATACCCCTAAACCATCTGTAGTGGTTAGTGCTGCAGAGAAATGCCAACTGGTTCCTATGGAGCATATGGCTGCAGTCCACTTTAGTTGTCAAGAGCTATGGCACTATCGACAAATGGCTTTTGTACAATGACCTTCGCCCTCCCGACCCTCGCAATTGCACGCGGACATCACTTGCTGACTGAGCATGTCAAGAGCCACAAGATCTCGCCTACCTGGCTGGCTGATGTGAACAAGCGACCTTCAATATCTCCCCCCCCCCCAAGATTGGTGTTCTGGCGGACCTTATCCTTGCCATGTCTTTGGTTTCACGACCCCAGGGGTACTTCAGTGACTTATTTGCAAGGGATCTTGCATCTAGCGCAGTCCCTGCTGAAAATTTTAATGTGTAGAGTTGGGTAGGCTCTCTACACTTCCTCCTCTGCTCCGCGAGGAGGATCGTTGAATGATGGTAAGCGACCCATCCCTTGGGACTCGTATCTGCTCCCGTGTTGGGGAGGGGGGCCCGCGCGTGGGTTTTCTGACTTCTCGCTCCTTTTTGGTCTCCCAGAGATGCTTTACGCCTTATTCTGTGAGTAGAAGTGCACTGACTATACTAGCTAGCTAATTGACTTGCATGAGTTCTATGACTTCTCAATGTTGCGGTGCCGGCTTTTTGCCCCATATGTATGTCGCTATTGATTGCCTTTGTTTCAGAAATAGCTATAATATTTATGTTCTAATCAATGCAATAACCTTCAGTATCATTGATATCAGCATTCTCTATCCTGCGGGTACAAAGTGAGGCTATCGTTACATGATGAGACTTCTTTCTGTATGCAAATACGTGTCCATTGGGTCCTTTATGTGCTTACTGAGTCATAAGCTTTGAATTGGTGTGCGTTTTTGCTTAAGCATGACGAACCGAAATCGACTTACAATCAAGGTTGCGGTAATGGGATCTGTAAATTTGTGAGCGGGTCGGAGTAGAACACCCACTGGCTCCAGAAATTGGAGTTGGAGCTGGAGTTTAGTGCTTGACTTCCAACTCCTGAGAACTTGCTACTTTACAAAATATGTAATTTTTTGTTGATTTATTCAGAATTTTAGGTCTTCTTATTGTATAAATGATAAAAGGTTTTGATAACGTCAACAGTTGCCTCTTTTGGCGTATATATTCCACATGTTTACAATTGGCACAGTCTTTGCCTAATGCTTATTACTAGTATTTTATAAATTTATTACCGTACATATTTTATATCCCAAACCGTGCAAATCATGCAAGATTTCATTGTAATTATAAGAAATAATAATACTTTGTTCAGTTAAATGCTGTTATGTTTCTTTTGGCAGCGAGTTGTTAGCCTGGATAACCTGAATATGCAGTCTTATGAAATGGTAATTATTTTTGAATTATACACTTGTGAACAGTTAGGGCTAAAATGGCACTAACAATGCAGTTCCTTTGTAAATTTGAAAAATAGTCCTTTTAGTGTAATATGTGTGCCTAGTGTGGTAAAAAGATGTTAGTGTTGAAGGTCCTGCCAAATGCTAATTGTATCAAGGAGTTGGAGTCTGACTACTGGGAATACCAGGAGTCGGCGGAATTTGGAAAAATCTGTAGGCAGGTGTGGTGCCTCGCTAGTTACCCATCCCACTATATCACTAAGTTGAAAATTAATGAAATGTTAACGAATAGTGAAGGTTTAATAACAAAGTGCCCCGTTCCCTCCGTCAGATACCAGTTCAAGTCAGAGGAAAAGGTCGGGCTACTAGAATTAGGCCCCAGATTTACTCTGAAGCTGATGTGGCTGCAGGAAGGCGTCATGGAAGGCGACTACGACTGGGTCTACAAGCCTCGAGAGCAGGAAGCCACCAGGACCAGATTTGTTCTCTGAGTTTTTGTGTGTAGCTGAAAATATTTTTGTTGAGAGAGCACAGTTTTATTAACCCTGTTTTTTTCTTGTCTTAAGTTTTTGAACTAGGTAGCGTATGACGGTTCAAACTTCCGCGGGAGGTAGCTATAGAATCGATACATAGTATTGGGACTCGACTAGATAGTTGCATCTATACTATTGCAGATTAGATTGGATTGCTATCAGTAGACAGACCAAGCACCGGGTAAGGGTCCCTCGTCGGCTCCACGTCTGAGAACGGGAGGAGCTCGATCACGGCACCTTCGAGATGGAGCGACGGGTAGTATGGAAAATGGGGCGCGGACGGTACCAACGCTAACAAACAGGTTGCCTGTGAGATGTCAGTGCTGCTGGCTGTACTGTGGGCGTGGCTATAGAGAAAAGCGTGTGTGTCTATTGTCAGTGTACCTGCATCGGTCTTTCCGTGTGATGGGGCATGCCTCCGCAAGTGTGATTGTCTGGACAGGCTCTTTTCAGCCCCATACTACGTTTGACTTCAATTGGGATGGGTTTTGGACCAATTCCAGCACGTGTGCCTGTATGTGTCTCTGCATTTGTATGCGAGTGATGAGCATGCACCGGCTGCCTGTCTGCGTCCTTTCAGACTCTAGTTTCCTTTGAACCTACTCATTCCTACAGATACTCATCGACTCATTTGCTTAGCTCCTCTCAGGAGGAATAGGGTTTGGTTTGTTAGGTTCGCCCATCCTATAGGTACCAGGGGGAGTTGTGACCCCAGGGGGACCCTGTAGGTGTCTTAGCAACAAGTCTTTGGGACGTCTTTTCTGAGAGCGCACTTTGAGCCTTTCTATTTCCATACCTATACTGATGATGCCGTAACCTATTCTTCCTCTTCTTCTCCGATTCGCTGTTCCCATACGCACTGATCCTGTGTGTCAACACCCTCGTTCGTGGGCTCCACATTTCTATCAATGGACATCTCTATGTCCCTTTTTTCGACCTGTCAAGTCGTTTTTGTTGTGCAAACAGGTCTTAAACTACTCAATTTAACATAAATTGCAGGGGACATCGCCTTCACCATCACGAAGTGACCGTGCTTCTATAGCAGTTCATTAGCACGTGATTTCGCCAGCAATATAATTGTGATGTAACTCATAATTCTAGAGCACGAGTGTTCCAATGTCGTCGTGGTCTTGAAACTAGAATATACCTTAATAGTTTGCTGTTCTAGTGAGATACCGAGATAACTTTTAAATTAAAGTTATGGATGTGTCTGTAGAAAATGCAGTGAATTGTGTATTTTTTTGTCTGCTGGATTACTTTATATTCACGCCTATTGCCCTTGATTCGAGCTAGACATTTTGGTGCATCATGTTTCCAAATATTTTTAGGGTCTCTGAATTGTATGGGTTTCTTAATTTCACCCTAAACCTCAGAAATGCTAGTCCGCAGATCTCGTTTTAGCTGAATCTTATAGTTTTAGTATTCAGAGCAATGAGGATGACGTACATTTTTTCACTGGAAGAATTTGGAATTCTAGTTAGATGAAAATCGTTTTCGTTTCTCTTCTAAAACAATAACAATAACCATTGCATTTCTGTAGATCTTGTATTAGTGAAGGCGTCGGAGCACTAAGGGTGACTTGACTCCTTTCACTGTAAGAAGGAGGAAGTAGTCTACATGATAATTTGCTGCATTGCTATTGAATTGCGGTCACAAGTGAGGTGTGGAGCCATGTTAGGGACGGTCGACGCCCCCTCAACCCCGAGTCTGCTTTTGATGTATAAAAATGATAGAATTAGTGCTAATGCAAACATATATACCTTACATTTATTGTAGAGTGTCTTATAGTGTCTGAATTTGTGAAATAACTTTTTGTATATTTATGACACGCTCCCCTCTAGGAGTATAGGATTAGGTTAGTTTCATTTCTCCATGCTACGTTATAGAGAGTCACGTCTCGGGGAGAACCCTGGAGGTTACCTAGGCCTTCGATCCATCTTTCGTTAGTGTCCACTTAGCTTCCGTCCATTCTCATGCTCTCACTTATATTTTATTAGTGGCCCCGTGTGTGAAAAAAATTCATGCAATAATCCATATATTTGCTCTTTTATCTAATTTACTATTTCCACATTTTCCTCGCTCACGTTTATGAGCAGCTCTTATTCCCTTCTGTAATCTTTCTGCTTTAAGTCTTTCTTTGTCACTGTGTCGCATAGGCGCTTCATTGGTAGCAATGAAGAGAGTAGTAGTAGAGACTAGTAGTCACGTTCTTCTTTTACGATCCCTATCCTCTTTCTTAATTAAACATGTTTCTTCCAAAGTAAAATCTTGAGTAAAACACTGAAATAAACTTACATGTCCCTCCAGTCAGCTTATAGGTATGTAATGTGATTGCACCGTATCCTTGATACTGCCTTCTATATTCAAATATCTGCTTCGCTGAGGTGCTGAAGTTTTGGCCTGAAGCGAAATCTGCTCTCAGAGAAAGACAGTAAGCTTGAAGAATGAATTGTTTACTGCCCGTGAAATACCTGTCTACTGCCCGTCGTGAGTGCTCTGTTGATCATGTGCCGAATTTATACGACGTCACCTGGGAGAAAAATATGCTTGTAACAAGCCAAGGGCGCCGGAACACGCCCTTTTTCTCACCATGAGCGAACTTGACACCATACAGGACTTAGCCCAGGGGATCCTACTGCCCTTTGCATCTGATCCACTTAACAAGTGGGAATTCTTATTCAAATCGCAACAATTTTGCTCAGTCTGATTACTTCTAAAAGCGTTTAAAATGGGGGAATAGGGATTAATCGTTATGTTCCTTTTCGAAAATTTTTTTCAGATCGTCCGTCAGGCCGCCGCCAGACTCAAGAGCTCTTCGCCAGGCGAGCGGCGGTCAGCTGAGCCAGCGCAGCCTTTTGCCTAGTGGTGCGGCAGCCAGTCAGCCGGCTGGTGTCTACTGCGGGGGTCGAGCTGGCGCACCTCTTCATGCTCACGCAACCATCTGGTCGCCACGGGGAGGTGGGCGGCGTTAACAGTGTCAAGTTCGCTTTTGGTGAGAAAAATTGCGTGTACCGGCACCCTTGGCTTGTCACAAGCATATTTTTTCACCTCGAGCTCATTGGACACTATACAGGACCTATTATCAACGGCTGGAACGGGTAAAATTATGGATGTGGACGCGACCAGAGATCAGATTGTTAAGGCTGAGACTAGCCACAGCAAATAGAGTCCCAGCCTGTTGAATACAAATTAGTTTTCTCGACTTAAGGGTACCAGACTCTAGGCGGTAGCTATTTGCATATCAATAGCTGTAGGGAACATATTCCTTGGGACCGAGAATACCGGTCTCTACCTTATTGGGTAGTGACCCCCTGGTAGTATAATAGCGTGAGGTCAAGACATTCCCGCTGGGTCCCGCCTGGAGGTAGGAACTCTGAAAACAATCCTCTGGGCCAAGAGGCCCGAGGTAAGAGTCACGGGGTTTCCAGAAGTTGGGGCGTCCAATAGGAGCCTGGGATTGACTGAACCTGAACCCAGAATTATTAACGCTGCACGGCCCGCAAGTGGACAACGTCTCTCTAACAGAGCTAGGAGAGACCGAGAAGCAATGGCTGAAGTAGATAGCCGGTATCATAAGCTGGGAAACAAGTGGTGTGTATACTCAGGGCTTGGTGCCCTGACCTTATTATGGCCTCGAGTCTCCGAGCTCAAGGGCGGTGGTGACCCACGGTCGACTACGTTAGAACTGGGTCGTGCCTCAGGGGCCGTGACCAGTGGAGGACCGGTTCTTGACGGAGATACCTCAGGTTGTAAATAGAGGTCATAGAAGGGATCAAGGCCTAGGGCTTGCATTCCCTTTAGGGTCAAGGTGTCACTTTATCTCATGTGAAGCACACGGGTGCGTAATGAGGAGGAATTAAGAGTCACCGCTGTGCGGAGTATGAGCATATTAGTTCTACTGTTTTGGATATAAGAGCTAAAGTGTGGAGTTGGTGAGATTATTATGAGACCATTTGGGCGCCGTAGAACACGAGAGGGCTTGATTTCGTTTCGAGGAGGCTGGCTCCGGGAAGTGTTGCAACCACCCAAGAGGTTGTTAACGCATTCCTGTTAGCGCATCGCAGGGATCGTGCTTCACGGGACATACTGTTGAGTATGCTTGGCTGGTACCGCGGATGCAGGTTTCGGGGTGGTCAGACGACCTGTGGTCAGTCTCTAAAGGATGCATGGGAGAAGGGAAACTCCATACGTTACTAGATCCATGTATTGGGAACTGTACGTATAAGACACATTAGGCGGTGTCTAAGACGGCCTGTGGCGGCAACCGTCT
>LQNS02278187.1:20113301-20124179 GCA_001587735.2 Parhyale hawaiensis
TAGTAGCGCACGTAGGCCACGCGACAAATTATGTGGTATTTAAATACTACACACTCATCTCTGTTGGAACGCCTGAGTTGCGGCTACGGAGGTTAAACAAAGTTTATAACTAACTAACTAACTTGGTGATGCTCAACTTACGCCTTTTGCCGGTCAGTAGCGCACTGACCACTCTGAGACCTCCCGGCAGAAAAGCCGAGACAAAAATCATTGATAATTTAAAACGAGACATACCTCGCGTCCTACTGGCACACGAGCCTGTGTTAAACCCCAGGAATAGTTCTGCTCGATGTAGACATTGTGTCCCTGATGCGTTAGTAAAGTTTGTACTACTACGGAGATTCATGGATTGGGATGCTAATACTGGAGCCATGGATTGACGTACTGATAGCCATGGAACTGCTTGCTGATATCCATTGATCGACGTGCTGATATGCATGGATCGGTGTGCTGATATCCATGGATTGATATACTCGTTAGGGTGGAGCATTTTTTCAACTTTTTGGAATTCCGTTTCACAATACATAGTGCGGAAAAGTTATGTAGGTGCATGAAAACGATGTAGAAAATTTTATACCCCTAGATCGAATCCTTGATGATCCGAAGGCCGTTTGAAAATTTCAAAAATAAGAATAAATAACATAGGTTGGAAAAATTAACCCTAAAAATAAATTTTTTCACTTAGATGCCACAATAGGTAAACGTCTTCTTAAAAATGTCTTTAGGATAGATGTTTCAAATTTCAGAGCTCTATGTTATCATCTTCATGATTCGAGGGTCGTAAGAAACTTTTGAAATTTCAAAAATACGAGAAAAGCATGGATTTTAAAAATTCCCAAAAATAGTAAAAACATATTTTGGGTCTACATTGAGGTCGCGATAGGTAAAAGCCATCATGAAAGCGTCTGTAGAATATACGTTCTAAATATTAGAGCTCTATCTCCTCATTTTCATGGTTTCAGGGGCTCTCTAAAAATGACTAGTTTTCCTACAATTACGATAATTGCATCATATTATATTATTAATTATCATTATGTTGTTCATAAAAAATTGTTTTGAGTGCCATTTGGATTAATTATGATCATTGTCAGTTAATTTTGGCTTGTGGTTCCGGGTAGTAAATGGTACAGCTCTTAGCTTATTTCATGTATTGTGATAGTATCGCACGGTCGCCCTATACAAAAAATAATTCCAAACTCACCACGAGGAGAGGCTGTTCGTCGAGTTCCGCCCCACCCATTCCATCTACCCTACCATATGAATGAGGCCAATTATTAGAACGAATATTCTTTCTTGGTTTCGATCCTAGGAACTCTTTTTTTTTCCCCCTTCTAATTTACTCCGCATTAGTCCGACTTTTGCTTCCATCCCCACGGTGGAACAGGCATCGGTCACCATTTTGATGCATCTCTCCACTGCCTGGGTGTGGTTGCAGAATGACATTCGGGGAGGTAAGATGGCTGATCCCCGCTGGATGTCAGTGAGGAGATCCGTCGATAGATGCTTTGTCACAGGAGGTTCTGCCCGTTGGGTTGTTTGGCCAATTTATCATAAAATGATACTCTTGGGAATCGAACAGCAATTGAGGCAGTTTAAATTACCTCAGAGTAGTTTGTCCTAATGTTGTAGCTTATGTTATTCTACAGATTCGCAGTTTTCGAAAGACAGCGTTCGTATCATGTATCATCGCAAACTAATGATTCTCGCTGTGTGTGAAGTACCGTGCTGCCTGAATTACTGCTCGATTCCCAAGAGTATCAGTTTATGATTAATTGGCAAATAACCCAACTTGCAGAACCCCCAGTGACAAAGCATTTGTAGACGCATCTCCTCTCTGACATCCAGAGGGGATCAGCCAACTTACCTCCCCTAATGTCATTCTGCAACCACACCCAGGCAGTGGATACACGCATGAAAATGGTGACCGATGCCTGTACTACTGCCGTGGGGATGGAAGCAAGAGATGAACTAATACGAAGTAAATTAGAAGCGAGGAAAAGACTTCCTAGGTTCGAAACCAAGGAAGAATATTCGTTAAAATGATTGGGCTCATTCATACGGTAGGTTGGATGGAATGGGTGGGGCGGAACTCGACGAACAGCCTCTCCTCGTGGTGAGTTCTGTATTATTATATTTTGTATGATGCACTACTATCACAAAATTGAAATAAGCCAAGAGCTGTACCATTTACTACCCGGAACCACAAGCCAAAACTAGCTAATAATGTTCATAACTAATCCAATAGGCACTCAAAAGACTTTTTTTATGAAAAACAAAATGGTATTTGGTAATGAAACATGATGCAATTGTCGTAATTTTAGGAAAAATAGTTATTTTTAGAGAAACCCCCAAACCATGAAGATAATGAGATACAGCTCTAAACTTTAGTACGTTATTCTACAGATGTTTTTATGGTGGTTTTTACCTATCGCGATTCCCAAGTAGCCACAATACATATTATGTATTATTTTTCGGAAATTTTTGAAATGAATGCTTTTTTTCTCGTATTTTCTATATTTTCTTTCGACCCTCGAATCATGAAGATGACAACATAGAGCTTTAAAATTTGGAACATATATTCTAAAGACGTTTTTATGAAGGGTTTTACCTATTGTGGCATCTAAGTAATCAAAATAGATTTTTGGGGAATATTTCAAATACATGCTATTTTTTCGTATTTTAGAAATTTTCAAACGGCTGTCGAATCATGGAAGAATCGACCTAGGAGTCTAAAATTTTGCACTAATCGTTTTTATACACCTACATAACTTTTCCGCACTATTGTGATACGGAACTCCAAAAAATTGAAAACAACGCTCCACCCTAATACTCCTTGTACTGATGTCCATGGATTGACTTACTGTTCTCAATGGATGACATAGTGATATCCATGGATTGATTTAGTGATAGCCATGGATATTCCAGTATGCGATGTTGGCGGGATATCATTAGTTCTTGCTGTACATAGATATATGTATGTGGTCCATGTTGGTCATTCTAGTTTAAAAGTACTTTTTGTTATCGTCCGTAATGTTTATAGTGTCTTGCTAACTTACACTTGTTGCTACCCACGTAGTTACACTAATAGCAGTGTTAGAAGTTCACTGAAGTGCTAGTACATTTCAGTATGTTACCGTAGCCTAAAATAACACGTTGACTGCGGTGCGTAGCATAGGCTGTGGCATATTTATGTCTGTCCATAGCGTGTACGGTGCATGTTGCAGCTATCGTCATAAATATTGTGAAGGCTTTCTGCTCATGCTTACCTTGCTTTGTTCCTGCTCCTACTGATAATATGTGTTCTGTTTTCACTCTTTGTCCCTGCCTTGCGACTCCCATGCTCGGTGCTTTTTTTGTCTAAGAGTTTTCCGTTTATTCTGGGCATGTTACATGTTCCTCCTCCTTTTGTCTAACTAGCCACGCCCTGGCGTGTGTGATGTGGGAGGCTTGCCGTGGTAACTGCCGTGCAGTGTTGAGGCGTCTTCTATTCGTTCCCCTTCATCCAGGGTTGCGGAGTCGGATTGGCCAAGTCCGGATCCGATTCCAGGATTTTTCCAATTTTTAATTCAAACACCTTGGGTCTACCAGTTTCCAATTCCGGCACCTGGGTCTGCCAGTTTCCAATTCCGACATCTGGGGGTCTGCCAGTTTCCAATTCCGACACCTGGGGTCTGCCAGCTTCCAATTCCGACGCCTGGAGTCTGCCAGTTTGCAATTCCGACATCTGGAGTCTGCCAGTTTCCAATTCCGACACTTGGGGTCTGCCTGTTTCCAATTCCGACACTTGGGGTCTGCCAGTTTCCAATTTCGTCACCTGGGGGTCTGCCAGTTTCCAATTCCGTCACCTGGGGCTCTGCCTGTTTCCAATTCCGACACCTGGGATCTGCCAGTTTCCAATTTTGATACCTTGGATCCCCAAAAATGACAATCAAGTCTGTCTTTTTTCTTACCACTGTAGACCACTTTTCATCAACTCTTAACTCCAGGTTAAGGCCAATTGCGAACTCCAACACGTGGCCTCCAAGCTTGCCTTACTCCCATTTTGCAACCCTGCATTCATCGAAATAATCTAATCTGGTCAGCTTAGCTAGTCCGGAGCTAAACTTTAGAGCGTTCGCTCCGCTACTTTGGATCGAATTTCGGCCGTTAACTGCAAGTCGATTGCGCAAGTCAGCCTCTAAACTCATTGCTACTGTATTGCACAACAGCGTGCCACATGGCTGTAGCTTACAGGCACCAATTTGTCCTATTCAGCGTGCTGTTTGTTCTTGTAATCGTACCTGTAGTCCTTGATTTTAGTACAGTATTATGAAGTTCTTGGTGAGAGTACCGTACTCGTGAGTCAATAATACCCATGTATGAAATATCGTATGCCAGGAATTAATAGAGAGTCCGAACTTTGATACTGCATAACATGTGTGGGATCGATGACGACAAATTCTTGTAGTCTACTTCGTTGTTCGACTGGAAGCTGTTTGCGTAACGAACAAAGCTCGTGAGGAGCAAATGTCACGGGTGTTCGAATACACTGTAGGTAGTACTATAGCACAAACAGGCGTTTTTTCTTCATGTTTTCATTGCACAAGGGGTTGTGTTTCTGTTGGTGTTTGTCTGTTTATCAGCAAAATCACTCAAAAAATTAACGGTATATGAGGATTTTTGTGAAATTCACTAGGATTATTAGATACCTTTATCAGGAGGAACAGGTGATTAACTTTTGTTGATAATCCGTCGAATCGTTCATCTCATTTTTTCTTGGTCTCTCAACCCAACCTAACGATCTCTACGAAAAAATTTGGAGGAGCTGTTGAGAATAATACGAAGAACAAATAACCAACTTGTGTTGATTTGCCTCTCGATTTGCCGGGTCGTGCTTTTCAGCAACGTAACTCAGGAAGTTATGGACGGATCAACCAGAGATTTGATGAACCTGTTTGGAATGTTACAAGAATTTAACAACCCAATTCTTGGGGTGATCTCTTGACCGTTTGTCTCTTTGTTTCTCTATTTGCCTTGCTGTATGTCAGAACATAAAAAGTTATCGACGAATCTTATTTGGTTTGCAGGAACTGCTACGTGTGCCACGAGCGACAGATGAATTAGTTTTGATGGTGAAAAAAAAATTCAAGATGCAACACAAATATGAAGTTTTTTGTTAGCATTGTTTTGCTTGGCGGAGGATTGCGCTCTAGGGGTTTTTCTATAGTCGTAGTCGTTAAATAATTTGGTATGGACAACGAATTGTTCGAGTAGTGGAGAACAGTTGTGCTATTGATAAACGGAGACTTGTTGCTGTCGTCCTACTCGGGCATCTTGGCAACACCTTCCGGCCAAATTATGAACTTACGGCGAATTTGCCATATCGATATTTCCTTCGCGGACTGATGTCTTATTAGGCTCGCAAAATATAGTACTTCGTTGGTCATAAAGTCCGTTCAATTTTAGGTGGAAATTCATTTTCCACGCTTGTTTTTTTTTTTGGATATGTTGAGAATGTCCACGATTTGTCTGGTTGTTAGACAACTTGTTCGACTACAGCTTTACTTTGGTCGATGTCTATCGCTTTTGGCCGCCCAGAGCGAGGTGTATCTTCTACTAAAATATTCCATGCTGGAAATTGTGTAACCAAGCCATTTCTGGCGCACATGTACTGGTACAGTATTGGCTCCATACGCATTGTATATCTTTCGGCAAGTTTCTATTGCATTCTTTGCTTTTCCGTAGTTGAACAAACATACGATGCCGATAGTACGTACTTCACCTGGTCCTTTTATTTTTTGAACTCAAATGCAAGCAAAAATATTAGAATATATCTCCATGGACACTAACTACACACTAATGTAGGCTAAACATAGTCACGGTGCCGAATGTCATTTTACCGTGCTGCCGAATACAGTTTCTAAAGAAAAAGAATGTAGGAACAATGATGAGACAAGACAGTTGATACTGAAAAAAAAAAAAAACTAGCGGGCTATTTGGCCAGCCTAAATATCCGCTATTTTACGAAAACTTGTTTGTCTTTATCAGGAGCGCAAGTTAAGGATAGGATTATCAACTTTACTTGCCTTAGCAAGAGCGGTCAACTTTTATAAGAGTATAAATTTTACGCGACGCAAGAAGCGGAAGCAAAATATCGATAGGACAACCGACATTTCTTCTCCCCCTCAGGGGGCATAGGATGGGCCATAGACCACAGGGTTAGGTAGGGTTAGGTTAGTCAGGTTGGCCCATCCTATGTTGTTATGGGGCGCAGCAACCCCAGGGGGCTCGTGTAGGTTACCTTAGCCTTAGCTAGGCCTTCGGGACGTCTGTCTTTCGTGCCCACTTTGCTTCCTTCCCGATTTCATACTTCTACTTGCTCATGCTTTATTCTCTTCTTCCTCTTCTTTCCCGACTTGCTGTTCCCATGCGCGTTGATCCTGTATGGGAGCACCTTCGTGCATGGGTTCCCTGTTTCTATCGACATACTATGTCCCTTGCTCTTTCCTCTGTGATAGCGTTCCGCTCGGAAGCGGAGGCTTAAATTTTCTGACTATAACTAATCGACAGTTCTTGAACTTCTTTGTTGCCTTTTTTCCAAGCAGAAGTTCGATTGGATCTCATTCTTTCAGCGAACATATTTGTCGTATTAAAAGTATAAGGTAGCGGTAGGAATATTAATTTTATATGGTCTTCTCTGACCTAGCAGATGCGCAAAATGTTGATTGTAAAACCAATATATGGCAGACTGATTTTCGTGCATCAGAAACGTAGTATACCAACAATATTGCCTAATATTTGCGAATGTTTCTGTCGTATATGTGGCCTCAATTTCGTCAAAGTCAGGCCGTTGAACAGCTATTTTTGTACAGTCATGTTGGCGGCTTGATAGAGCCGAGAAGCTGTTGATGTACTTTTGATAGTAGCATCGTATGTTGGTCAGATTCCCTACAGGTACTGCTGTCATTGTTGATGACTATATGCTAGTACTGTCGTAACTAGATAGATGTATTCCAGTTCTACTGTAGCTCAATAGCTTCTATTCCCGCCTTGCTATAGCCGCAGTGGTGCAATGCTGGGGTGTTGTGTTTGTATGACGAACGCTGTACGTTCGCCTGCCCGACAGCCTGGCGAATTCTGGTGATACGCGGATTGCTGGCTCAGCGTTGTGGTATTCTTATTCCATTGCGGGGACAGTGACCTATCTAGAAAGGGGGACGGTCAGAGGGTCACAGTTGTCACATGGGCTTTCCGTCTGAGACACCAAAGCTATGACAATCTGTGATCGAGAGCAGCCGTGCACCTCTCTGGGGTCTAGCGGACGTCTCTACTGCGCAAAGCAGTTAATGTGAATTTCCCAGTTAGTGGTATGAGATCTAAGTGACCGTTCACTGTATGGACGTTTGTATCAATTTACTGCTGTAACTATAGAAATACATGCAGTATATAAGTAATATGTTACAATTATAACTGGGTTCGGTTACCATATAATCTCATGCATCTGGTCCGCGAAATCGTTCATATATATATATACACACACCGTGGCAGTGTTCAAGTTTGGACAGTTTTCAAGTATTCCCATAATCCTTGTGTTGAACAAAATAAAAGATGTATTTTATCCACCGTCTTTCATTAATAGCCATAATGGGGCATGATCCATTGGGCGCCAACGTACGTTGTGCCTTCGAGCTGACTCGAGAAAAAGTGCTGAAAATGTTAACCGTCATCTCAGCCGCGGGAGTGGCCTTGGCATGACCACTGATGTTCCTCACGGGCATCTAAAACGGATTTTCATTAAAGTGCCTTGAAGTGCATTCGTTTCGCGAGAATTTGGCACTTGTTAGAGCGTGGGCACACTATCGACAAAATTGCCTGTCACTCAATTTTTCGCTTCGGCCGTCACGTTGCTGTGACTACTACTTAAGCGCTTGAATGTCACACAAAAAACTAAGCCTCATTGCAACTTCAACTCGGAAGTACGAAGTATGGTGATTTTTCCAAAGCCGACAGTAATCACATTTAGTACTTTTGTTGATATATTTGGATAAAATAAGTCATTCCAAGACGTTTTTTATTAAAGTTTTCGCCGCAAATACTTGGTTTTCGAGATATTCGACTTTAAAGTTCCCCTGTTTCCCTGTCACATTCGCCATTACAGCCATGTTGCCTTCTGCATTTGTTGACCAACAAAAGTCCGATGACCGTACGCGTGTTCGAACACGTCCTATCAAGTCTGTAATTAACTCTGCAATCGCGAGTTAATTGTGCAATCGCGCGCTTATTTTAATAACATATAAATATAGAATAACGAATTTTTAAAACGTCTCACGAACAACGTTTTCTCCGGGAAATTTGAAGCTCTGTTTATATACGTTTTGGAACACGATCAGCTGGCTCCACATTATTGGAACGCATGTTACGCAGTCTTTACTGCCCGCAGTTGTGGTGTTTGTGTCTTGCGTTCGACGTTAATTTTTATCAGTATTGGTAATTTTATCCGTATTAGTTAGTTTTTGTTTACATATTTAGGTAGAATAAGGCATTTAAAGACTTTTCAAGAATAACACAATCGCAAATGCTTGCTCTTAGAGGTATTTGACTTAGAAGTTGCCATTGTTTCTTGTGAAAGAATTTCTAAGATGCGCCATTACGGCCGTGGCGAGGCATCAATAACGAAGCATCGTAATAGTTTTTCGGCTACAACGTGGCTTTTACTCATCAAGGTTAGGCAAGCAAGGACTGGTTCTGCTAATATCCTACTAGAATTATATAAAAAAAACTGTATTGCGCTAGTCGCAATGGCGAATCTAATTTTCTCTCTTAGAAAAAGAACGGGAACTTTAAAGTCAAATATCTCGAAAACTAAGCATTTGCGGCGAAAACGTTATTTCTAAGGAGCGTCTTAGAATGCCTTATTTTACCTGAATATGTCAACAAAAACACTAAATGTGATTACTGTCCTCTTCGCAAGATTGACCGGAAGTATTCTCAGAGCTTGACCATTGCTGCTTGTTATAGCGTACAAACTGCGAGGAACGATTCATACTTTAGATAGTCTTTTTAGTGGCATAGCAATGTGCAAGCCGAGGCCTTGTGCGCTGCAACGCAATCGGATGCAGATTTGCGTGGCAATATAACTTTTGCGTACGTGTGCGCGCGCACTTATGGCATCTTTTTGTGACCACCGTGCCGATGATTCCGCTTGATCCGTCCGTTTTTGTGACCACTTTTTGACATGACTCTGATGCGTTTGATGGTGATCAACCGTAGTGGTGAAAGCTGATCGCACCATGATTTGTCGTGGCTGATCATGCGTGATCAAAGAGTTGTTCTAGCGGTTGAACATACAAAAATTCAAAATCTGAAACGCACGTTCGTTATGTTTTCTTGTATTTAAGAAATATTTAATGTTATTATAAATTTTTTTGTAATATTGACTTCCAAAATTCTAGATTCATTAGTTTTATGTCTGCACAGTGTTCAAAATGCATAAAATTCTGCTTGTTTACTTCCGCATTGACTTCAAAATAAATTAAAATTCCTAAGAAATCCCTTCCCCTGTTGATGGGCCGTAGTGTTATATTAGTAAGGTTCACCCATCCTACGTTATGAGAAACAGCGCCCCTAGAGGTTCCCCACAGCGTTAACTGGGGCTTCGGGACATCTCCTTTTCTATAGGCCTACCCACTTTGCTTTCTTCGAATTTGATACTCCTACAAAATCATGCTTTCCTTTCCAGACTTGCTGCTCCCATCCACTCTGATCCTGTGTGAGAATGCGAACACTTTCTTTGTTGGTACTATGAAATTTCTAACGAAAACGTTTTGAGCATAGGGCTAGGGTAATGTCTCAATTGCCGAATGCCCATCTATTACCGAATATAGGTAGGAATCTTATTGCGTTCGGTAATAGAAACGCATTCGGTAATTGAGACATTACCCTATATTTTTTAGCCTTTATAATAAGTGAAAAATTGTTATGCCTCTTATTCTACCTAGACACTCGTATTGTGCTACAGCTTTTCAAAATCTCTTTATGTCAGTTTTTATCAATTTTTTTTATAAGGTGCACGAAAACTTTGTTAGGTATGCACAAAGAAACGTATTTAACCCTTCAGTAGGCTGCTGGAAAACATTCTCGTAGGAATAACATTTTGAAAATAATCATGTATAGAGAGCATGTTTGATTGGGCACCGAAATTGAGCCTCCAACGTTTAATTTGTCTGTAGTTTTTGACAGACCCGTTGAATAGAGTTTCAGGTGTAGACCCTTAATCAGTTATCCTTCTGAAACTTTAATCTTGCTCGGTAAAATGGAGTTATTAGCTGGCTGACGTAACCGCGTTGCTTCCAACACTTGCAGCGCGATTCAAAGTTGCAGTACTAAATCTTCTGTCTCAAGTTTCAGACAAGTCAAAGGCTTAATTTTGACGTCCAATCGAACACGTCTGTAGTGGCTTGTCCGGTAATGAGTTAACGAGCAAGCATTTTTTTTTAATCTAGGTAGCAAGCAGAGTTCTCATTTCAGTAGCAAGCAGAGTTCTCATTTCAGTAGCAAGCAGAGTTCTCATTTCAGTAGCAAGCAGAGTTTTAATTTCAGGAGCAAACGGAATTTTCATTTCAGTAGCAAGCAGAGTTTTCATTTCGGGAGCAAACGGAGTTTTCATTTCACCAGCAAGCAGAGTTTTCATTTCTGGAGAAAACAGAGTTCTTAATTGAGGAATATGAACGCTTCCTGTTTCTGGGATGAAGGAGAGACGGTGTAATATTGCTTTTTATTATTCTGTTACAAATCTTTATCTACAAGTGGTATGATGTTGCCTGTCATTGGATGACTGTAGAGACGGAACAATAGAGGAACATATACGAACCGAGCCCATACGACCCACCCAGAGATGCT
>LQNS02278187.1:20142476-20174372 GCA_001587735.2 Parhyale hawaiensis
CTGTCGATCGAGATAGCCGACCTGGTACGCGGGACATCTCTAGTCTCTCTCGTGTGGAAGGACACAAAAGGGGCCGACCACTTGAGTGTCTTCTACTATACTTTGCGCCTTGTTTCCCTGCCCGTAGTAGCACACGTGGCCACCACGCCTACCCAATATGCGGTATTTGAATACTGCACAAGTAGTTTCTCTGTTGAAACACCTGAGTTGCGGCTACGGAGGTTAAACAAAGTTTATGACTAACTAATGAGATCGTTGTTGCATTGTCTTCGTATCTAATACGGCGGGAAAACCATCAAGACAATGATCCTTGCGCGTTGACCCTGTGTAGGAACACCCTCGTGCATGGGTTCTCCGGGTTTATCGTCATACTATATGTCCCTTCTTTCTTCCTCTGTAATATCGCCTTTGTTGTGGAAACCGAGACTTTAAAAACTTCTGAGTATATTAATCATCAATATTATGATAATCTATTGATATGCTTCATGTTCATCCATTTTGCTCTCGTGAAACATAGTTTTCTCTAGGGAGGCGTAGAAAAACGTATTCGCGCAGTCACACTATTATTACTTTACAGGGCGCTAATACCCTGGATGGTGGTGCGCCGTATCCAAACAAGTGAAGTGATTACTTTACATTACTAGATCTCAAACAGATATCAATGGACCGTTGTAGTCTATATTAGGATATAATTTGGCTGTTGATATGAGTGGATGTTTATTGTTTGTATCCCTGGATATGTTTTGAGTTTCTCATAGTATGTTACTCTCGGATATTTTATAGATAGTGGATATTGTGGCTGTTGATATCCGCAGCTTCGTTTCGTTTGTATCCACGGATATGCTTTGGGTGTTTAGTAATATATAAGTGGGGGTATTTTGTTATTATTACTCAATATTTTATTATTTTTGCAGTTGATATCCGTAACTGTATGTTGTTTGTACTTTCTGCGGATGTGCTTTTGGAGTTTTGGTTTCTAGTAATTTGTATCAGCTTACATTATTTCTACTTCGTTCATAGTTCATTCCGGTAGATTCATTTTGGTCGATTTATGGTGTTCATTTTGATGTATTTATTGTATTCATCCCTGTAGATTGACAGCCTGCGTCCTTGTATTAAATTGGAGAGAAATTAATGTTGGATTTTCTGGAAACCAAATCTTCAGCTGCACAATGAAAGTATTAACTGTGTTCGGCTTATTTTTCTTCAGTAATTTTAGCTAATATTAGTATAATACCTTACAAATTTCATTCTCAAATGAGGGATGTCAACTGAAGAGCATGGAAAACACTAGCAACCAGAAATATTAAGGCTTTTATCCGATGTCTGATGTAGCCCACTATATACTCTGAGGCTTCAGGTTATTGCTCATAATATACCGCAGAGAGCTGTGTGGGTTTCGATATAGCTTTTGAATAACTGAAGACCTCAATCCAGTCATAAGAACCAACTGACTCTGTCCTAACACCGAAAGACACTGTTCACTCTTACAACTCTATATATAACACTCTGACCATTCTTTGAATATTAACGCCATTATTGGCGAATGAATAGATCGCTGTTATATCGTCCTTTTATCGAATACGGCGGAAAAACCCTGATGATAATATTTATAATTCAATATAGCTACTTGTTGTTGGCGCCCGAGCTGCAGCACTCATTTATTTTGTCTATGGAAATAATTTTACAAGTGATCCAATACACCAACTACTTTTCGCAATTTTTTCTTGAACATTTCCCTTGTTTAAAGGTCAAAGTCAGTACAGAATAGACCCATTTAACATTTTCTGGGCACTCACCCACACTCTGTTGGTAAAGAATTAAACAATACTCGGCAGTGCGAGTCCTCACGCGCTGTGTGCGTGAATGCTTCACAAAAAATTGTTCATTACGCTATGGATCTAACGGACTGATATCCTTGCATTGGCTTACTAAGATCCATGGTTCCCTGCCACAATATAATTATTTGGGCCTCACGCCCCCAATGGTTCCTAGTGCCTATCCCGCAGGAGATGTTGCAGCTTGCCGCAGTTCCTGCTCACGAGGTTAGTTTTGTACAGTTAGGTAGGCTCTCTATACTTTTCCTTCTGTTTCGGGAGGTGGGCCGCTGATCGAGGTGGCCGACCTATTCTTGCTAGACTTCTACCTTCTTATTTTTTCGTCTCTTTTTCCCTGTGCGGCGTAGCTGAGCGAAAGCATTCAGCCTTGATGGGGGTTGGAGATGCTCAACTTACGCCTTTTGCCGGTCAGTAGCGCACTGACCACTCTGAGACCTCCCGGCAGAAAAGCAGAGACAAAAATCATTGATAATTTAAAACGAGACATACCTCGGGTCCTAGTGGCACACGAGCCTGTGTTAAACCACAGGAATAGTTCTGCTCGATGTAGACATTGTGTCCCTGTTGCGCTAGTAAAGTTTCTACTACTACGGAGATCCATGGATTGGGATGCTAATACTGTAGCCATGGATTGACGTACTGATAGCCATGGAACTACTTGCTGATATGCATGGATCGGTGTGCTGATATCCATGGATTGATATACTCATTAGGGTGGAGCATTTTTTCAACTTTTTGGAATTCCCTTTCACAATAGTGCGGAAAAGTTATGTAGGTGCATAAAAACGATGTACAAAATTTTAGACCCCTAGGTCGAATCCTTCATGATTCGAGGGCCGTTCGAAAATTTCAAAAATAATAAGTAACATAGGTTGGAAAAATTCCCCCCAAAAATAATTTTTTTCACTTAGATGCCACAATAGGTAAAATTCTTCTTAAAAATGCCTTTAGGATAGATGTTCCAAATTTCAGAGCTCTATGTTATCATCTTCATGATTCGAGGGTCGTAAGAAAATTTTGAAATTTCAAAAATACGAGAAAAGCATGGATTTTAAAAATTCCCAAAAATAGTAAAAACATATTTTGGGTCTACATAGAGGTCGCGATATGTAAAAGCCATCCTAAAAGCGTCTCTAGAATATACGTTCTAAATATTAGAGCTCTATCTCCTCATTTTCATGGTTTCAGGGGTTCTCTAAAAATGACTAGTTTTCCTGCAATTACGATAATTGCATCATATTATATTATTAAATATCATTATGTTGTACAAAAAAAATGTTTTGAGTGCCATTTGGATTAATTATGATCATTGTTAGTTAATTTTGACTTGTGGTTCCGGGTAGTAAATGGTACAGCTTTTAGCTTATTTCGTGTATTGTGATAGTATCGCACGGTCGCACGATACAAAAAATAATTCCGAACTCACCACGAGGAGAGGCTGTTCGTCGAGTTCCGCCCCACCCATTCCATCTACCCTACCATATGAATGAGGCCAATCATTAGAACGAATATTCTTTCTTGGTTTCGAACCTAGGAACTCTTTTTTTCCCCCCTTCTAATTTACTTTGCATTAGTCCGACTTTTACTTCCATCCCCACGATGGAACAGGCATCGGTCACCATTTTGATGCGTGTATCCACTGCCTGGGTGTGGTGGCAGAATGACATTCGGGGAGGTAAGATGGCTGATCCCCTCTGGATGTCAGTGAGGAGATCCGTCAACACATGCTTTGTCACAGAAGGTTCTGCCCGTTGGGTTGTTTGCCAATTTATCATAAAATGATACTTTTGGAATCGAACAGCAATTGAGGGAGTTTAAATTACCTCAGAGTAATTTGTCCTAATGTTGTAGCTTATATAATTCTACTGATTCGCAGTTTTCGAAAGACAGCATTCGTATCATAAATCATAGCAAACTATTGATTCTCGCTGTGTGTGAAGTACCGTACTGCCTGAATTACTGCTCGATTCCCAAGAGTATCAGTTTATGATTAATTGGCCAATAACCCAACTTGCAGAAGCCCCTATGACAAAGCATTTGTTGACGCATCTCCTCACTGATATCCAGAGGGGATCAGCCAATTTACTTCCCCTAATGTCATTCTGCAACCACACCCAGGCAGTGGAGAGATGCATCAAAATGGTGACCGATGCCTGTTCCACTGTCGTGGGGATGGAAGCAAGAGATGAACTAACAACGAAGTAAATTAGAAGCGAGGAAAAGACTTCCTAGGTTCGAAACCAAGAAAGAATATTCGTTCTAATGATTGGGCTAATTCATACGGTTGGTTGGATGGGATGGGTGGGGCGGGACTCGACGAACAGCCTCTCCTCGTGGTGAGTTCTGTATTTTTATATTTTGTATGATGCACTACTATCACAAAATTGAAATAAGCCAAGAGCTGTACCATTTACTACCCGGAACCACAAGCCAAAACTAGCTAATAATGTTCATAACTAATCCAATTGGCACTCAAAAGACTTTTTTATGAAAAACAAAATGGTATTTGGTAATGAAACATGATGCAATTGCCGTAATTTTAGGAAAAATAATCATTTTTAGAGAAACCCTCAAACCATGAAGATAATGAGATACAGCTCTAAACTTTAGTACGTTATTCTACAGACGTTTTTATGGTGGTTTTTACCTATCGCGATTCCCAAGTAGCCACCATATATATTTTTATTATTTTTCGGGAATTTTTGAAATGAATGCTTTTTTTCTCGTATTTTCTATATTTTCTTACGACCCTCGAATCATGAAGATGACAACATAGAGCTTCAAAATTTGGAACATATATTCTAAAGATTTTTATAAAGGGTTTTACCTATTGTGGCATCTAAGTAATCAAAGTGGATTTTTGGGGAATATTTCAAATACATGCTATTTTTTCGTATTTCGAAATTTTCAAACGGCCGTCGAATCATGGAGGAATCGACCTAGGGGTCTAAAATTTTGCACTCATCGTTTTTATGCACCTACATAACTTTTCCACACTATTGTGAAACGGAACTCCAAAAGGTTGAAAAAATGCTCTACCCTAATACTCCTTGTACTGATGTCCATGGATTGACTTACTGTTCTCAATGGATGACATAGTGATATCCATGGATTGATTTAGTGATAGCCATGGATTGATTTAGTGATAGCCATGGATATTCCAGTATGCGATGTTGGCGGGATATCATTACTTCTTGCTGTACATAGATATATGTGGTCCATGTTGGTCATTCTAGTTTAAAAGTACTTTTTGTTATCGTCCGTAATGGTTATAGTGTCTTGCTAACGAACACTTGTTGCTACCCACGTAGTTACACTAATAGCAGTGTTAGTAGTTCACTGAAGTGCTAGTACATTTCAGTATGTTACCGTAGACTAAAATAACACGTTGACTGCGGTGCGTAGCATAGGCTGTGGCATATTTACGTCTGTCCATAACGTGTACGGTGCATGTTGCAGCTAACGTCATCAATATTGTGAAGACTTTCTGCTCATGCTTACCTTGCTTTGTTCCTGCTCCTACTGATAATATGTGTTCTGTTTTCGCTCTTCGTCTCCGCCTTGCGACTCCCATGCTCGGTGATTTTTTTCTAAGAGTTTTCCGTTTATTCTGGGCATATTACATGTTCCTTCTCCGATTGTCTAACTAGCCACACCCTGGCGTGTGTGAAGCGGGAGGCTAGCCGTGGCAACTGCCGTGTAGTGTTGAGGCGTCTTCTATTCGTTCCCTTTCATCCAGAGTTGCGGAGTCGGATTAGCCAAGTCCGGCTCCGACTCCTGGCGTTTGCCAATTTCGAATTCAGACACCTTGGGTCTGCCAGTTTCCAATTCCTGCACCTGGGGTCTGCCAGTTTTCAATTCCGACACCTGGGGTCTGCCAGTTGCTAATTTCGACACTTGGGGTCTTCCAATTCCGACACCTGGGGTTTGCCTGTTTCCAATTTCGACACCTGGGGTCTGTCTGTTTCCAATTCTGACACCTGGGGTCTGCCAGTTTCCAATTCTGACACCTAGGGTCTGCCAGTTTCCAATTCCGACACCTGGGGTCTGCCAGTTTCTAATTTCGACACCTGGGGTCTTCCAATTCCGACACCTGGGGTCTGCCAGTTTCTAATTTCGACACCTGGGGTCTTCCAATTCCGACACCTGGGGTTTGCCCGTTTCCAATTTCGACACCTGGGGTCTGCCTGTTTCCAATTCCGACACCTGGGGTCTGCCAATTTCCAATTCCGACACCTGGGGTCTGCCAGTTTCCAATTCCGACACCTGGGGTCTGCCAATTTCCAATTCTGACACCTGGAGTCTATCAATTTCCAATTCCGACACCTGGGGCCTGCCAATTTCCAATTCTGACACCTGGAGTCTATCAATTTCCAATTCCGACACCTGGGGTCTGTCTGTTTCCAATTCTGACACCTGGGGCCTGCCAATTTCCAATTCCGACACCTGGGGCCTGCCAATTTCCAATTCCGACACCTGGGGCCTGCCAATTTCCAATTCCGACACCTGGGGTCTGCCACTTTCCAATTTCGACACCTTGGATCCCCAAAAATGACAACCAAGTCTGCCACTTTTCTTACCACAGTAGACCACTTTTCATCAACTCTAACTCCATGTTTAGGACAATTCCGAACTCCAACACGTGGCCTCCAAGCTTGCCTTACTCCCACTTTGTAACCCTGCATTTATCGAAATAATCTAATCTGGTCAGCTTAGCTAGTCTGGAGCTTCACTTCTGAGCATTCGCTCCGATACTTTGGATCGAGTTTCAGCCGTTAGCCGCTAGTCGATTGTGCTTGAGACGGCCTCTAAACTCATTGCTACTGTGTTGCACAACAGCGTGCCACATGGCTGCTGTAGCTTACAGGTACCAGTTTGTCCTATTCAGCGTGCTAATTCATGTTGTAGTCGTACAAGTAGTCCTTGATTTTAGTACAGTTTTATGAAGTTTCAGGTGAGAGTACCGTACTCGTGAGTTAAAAGTACCCGTGTATGAAATATCGTATGCCAGGAATTAATAAAGAGTCTCAACTTTGATACTGCATAACTTGCGTGGGATCGATGACAACAAATTGTTGTACTTCGTCGTCCGACCGGAAGCTATTTGCGTAACGAACAAAGCTCGTGAGGAGCAAACGTCGCGGGTGTTCGAATACACGGTAGGTAGTACTGGAGCACAAACAGGCACTTCTTCATGTTTTCATTGCACAAGGGGTTGTGTTTCTGTCGACGATTGCCTGTTTATCAGCAAAATCACTCAAAAAGTTACCGGTATATGCGAATCTTTATGAAATTCACTGAGACACGTTTGTCAGGAGGAACTGGTGATTAACTTTTGTTGATAATCCGTCGAATCGTTCATCTCTTTTTATCTTGGTCACACAACCCAAACAATTACCCACAGATCTCTTCGAAAGCTGTTAAGAATAATACGAAGAACAAATAACCAACTTGCGGTGTTGATCTGCTTCTCGATTTCCTGGTTGTGATTTTCATCAACATAACTCAGGAAGTTATGGACGGATCATCCAGAAATTTGCAGAACCTGTTTGGAATGTTACAAGAATTTAACGACCCAATTCTTGGGGTGATCTCTTGGCTGTTTGTCCCTTTGTTTCTCTATTTGCATTGCTGTTTGTCAGAACATAGAAAGTTATCGACGAATCTTATTAAGTTTGCAGGAACTGCTACGTGTGCCGCGAGCAACAGATGAATTAGTTTTGATGCTGAAAAAAAAAAAAAAAAAAAAAAAAATTCAAGATTCAGCACAAATATGAAGTTTTTGTTTGCATTGCTTTGCTTGGCGGAGGATTGCGCTCTAGGGGTTTTTCTATAGTCGTTAAATAATTTGGTCTGGACAACGAATTGTTCGAGTAGTGGAGCACAGTTGTACTATTGACAAACGGAGACTTGTTGCCGTCGTCCTACTCGGGCATCTTGGCAACACCTTCCGGCAAAATTATGAACTTACGGCGAATTTGCCATATCGATATTTCCTTCGCGGACTGATGTCTTATTAGGATCGCAAAATATAGTACTTCGTTGGTCATAAAGTCTGTTCAATTATAGGTGGAAGTTCATTTTCCACGCTTGTTTTTGGATATGTTGAGAATGTCTGGGATTTGTCTGGTTGTTGACAACTTGTTCGACTACAGCTTTACGTTGGTCGATGTCTATTGCTTTGGCCGCCCAGAGTGAGGGGTATCTTCTACTAAAATATTCCCTGCTGGAAATTGTGTAAACCATTTCTGGCGCACATGCACTGGTACAGTATTGGCTCCATACGCATTGTATATCTTTCAGCAAGTTGCTGTTGCATTCTCTGCTTTTCCGTAGTTAAACAAACAAAAGATGCCGATAGTAGGTACTTCACCTGGGCCTTTATTTCTTGAACTCGGATGCAAGCGAAAATATTAGAATATATCTCCATGGAGACTGACACACACTGATGTAGGCTAAACATAGTCACGGTGCCGAATATCACTACCGTGCCGAATACAGTTTCTAAAGAAAAAGAATGTAGGAACAATGATGAGGAGACCGGACAGTTGATGCTGAGGAAAAAAAAAAAAAAAAACGATCGGGCTGTTTGGCCAACCTAAATATTCTCTATATTACGGATATTACGGAAACTTGTTTGTCTTATCAGGAGCGCAAGTTTTGGATAAGATTATCAACTTTACTTGCCTTAGCGGACAACTTTTATAAGAGGATAAATTTTACGCGACGCGTTTCTCGTATGAGAAGCGCGAGCAAAATATCGATAGGACAACCGACATTTCTTCTCCCCCTCAGGGGGCATAGGATGGGCCATAGACCATAGAGTTAGGTTCGCCCATCCTATGTTATGGGGCCCGGCAACCCCAGGGGGGGGCTTGTGTAGGTTACTTTAGTCTTAGCTAAGCCTTCGGGACGTCTGTCTTCCGTGCCCACTTTGCTTCCTTCCCGATTTCATACTTCTACTTGCTCATGCTATATTCTGTTCTTCCTCTTCTTTCCCGACTTGCTGTTCCCATACGCGTTGATCATGTGTAGGAACACCTTCGTACATGGGTTCCCCATTTCTATCGACATACTGTATGTCCCTTGTATTTTCCTCTGTGATATCGTTCCGCTCGGAAGCGGAGGCTTAAACTTTCTGAGTATAACTAATCGACAATTCTTGAACTTCTTTGTTGCCTTGGTTCCAAGCAGAAGTTCGATTGGATCTCATTCTTTCAGCGAACATATTTGTCGTATTAAAAGTACAAGGTAGCGGTAGGAATATTAATTTTATATGGTCTTCTCTGACTTCGCAGATGCGCAAAATGTTGATTGTAAAACCAATATATGGCAGACTAATATTCGTGCATCAGAAACGTAGTATACCAACAATATTGCCCAATATTTGCGAATGTTTCTGTCGTATCTGTGGCCTCAATTTCGTCAGTCAGGCCGTTGGAACAGCTATTTTTGTACAGTCATGTTGGCGGTTTGATAGAGCCTAGAAGCTGTTGATGTACTTTTGATAGTAGCATCGTATGTTGGTCAGATTCCCTACAGGTACTAATGTAATTGTTGATGACTATATGCTAGTACTGTCGTAACTAGATAGATGTATTCCAGTTCTGCTGTAGCTCAATAGCTTCTATTCCAGCCTTGCTATAGCCGCAGTGGTGCGATGCTAGGGTGTTGTGTTTGTATGACGAACGCTGTATGTTCGCCTGCCCGACAGCCAGGCGAATTCTGGTGATACTCGGATTGCTGGCTCAGCGTTGTGGTATTCTTATTCCATTGCGGGGAGTGACCTACCTAGAAAGAGGGACGGTCAGAGGGTCACAGTTGTCACATGGGCCTTCCGTCTGAGACACCATAGCTATGACAATCTGTGATCGAGAGCAGCCGTGCACCTCTCTGGGGCCTAGCGGACGTCTCTACTGCGCAAAGCAGTTACTGTGAATTTCCCAGTTAGTGGTATGAGATTTAAGTGACCGTTCACTGTATGGACGTTTGTATCAATTTACTGGTGTAACTATAGAAATACATGCAGTATATAAGTAATATGTAACAATTATAACTGGGTTCGGCTACCATATAATCTCATGCATCTGGTCCACGAAATCGTTCTGATATGTACACACACCGTGGCAGTGTTTAAGTTTGGACAGTTTTCAAGTATTCCCATAATCCTTGTGTTGAACAAAATAAAATATGTATTTTATCCTCCGTTTTTCATTAATAGCCATCCGTAATGGGGAATGATCCTTTGGGCGCCAACGTACGTTATGCCTTCGAGCTGACTCGAGAAAAAGTGCTGAAAATGTTAACTGTCATCTCAGCCACGAGACTGGCGTTGGCATGACCACTGATGTTCCTCACGGGCATCTAAAATGGATTTACGTTAAAGTGCCTTGGAAGTGCATTCGTTTCGCGAGAATTTGGCACTTGTTAGAGCATGGGCACACTATCGGAAAAATTGCCTGTCACTCAACTTTTCGCTTTGGCCGTCACGTTGCTGTGACTACTACTTATGGCGCTTGAATGTCACGCTAAAACTATGCGTCACTGCAACTTCAACTCGGATGTAGGAAGTATGATGAATTTTCCAAAGCGGACAGTAATCACATTTAGTAATTTTGTTTATATATTTGGATAAAATAAGTCATTCTAAGACGTTCTCCATGAAAGTTTTCGCCGCAAATACTTAGTTTTCGAGATATTCGACTTTAAAGTTCCCCCTGTTTCCCTGTCACATTCGCCATTACAGCCATGTTGACTTCTGCATTTGTTGACCAACAAAAGCCCGATGACCGTGCGCGTGTTCGAACACGTCCTATCAAGTCTGTAATTAACTCTGCAATCGTGAGTTAATTGTGCAATCGCGCGCTTATTTTAATAACATATAAATGTAGAATAACGATTTTTTAAAAAGTCTCACGAACAACGTTTTCTCCGGGAACTTTGAAGCTCTGTTTATATACGTTTTGGAACACGATCAGCTGGCTCCACATTATTGGAACGCATGTTACGCAGACTTTACTGCCCGCAGTTGTGGTGTTTGTGTCTTGCGTTCGACGTTAATTTTTACCAGTATTGGTAAACTTATCGGCATTAGTTAGTTTTTGTTTACATATTTAGGTAGTATAAGGCACTTAAAGACTTTTCAAGAATAACACAATCGCAAATGCTTGCTCTTAGAGGTATTTGACTTAGAAGTTGCCATTGTTTCTTGTGAAAGAATTTCCAAGATGCTGCGTCATTACGGCCGTGGCGAGGCATCAAGAACGAAGCATCGTAATAGTTTTTCGGCTACAACGTGGCTTTTACTCATCAAGGTTAGGCAAGCAAGGACTGGTTCTGCTAATATCCTACGAGAATTATATAAAAAACTGTATTGCGCTAGTCGCAATGGCGAATCTAATTTTCTCTCTTAGAAAAAGAATGGGAACTTTAAAGTCAAATATCTCGAAAACTAAGCATTTGCGGCGAAAACGTTTTTTTAAAGAACGTCTTAGAATGCATTATTTTACCTAAATATGTCAACAAAAATACCAAATGTGATTACTGTCCTCTTCGGAAAATTGACCGGAAGTATTCTCAGAGCTTGACCATTGCTGCTTGCTATAGCGTACAAACTGCGAGAAACGACTCATACTTTAGATATTCTTTTTAGTGGCATAGCAATGTGCAAGCCGAAGCCTTGTGCGCTGCAACGCAATCGGATGCAGAATTGCGTGGCAATATAACTTTTGCGTACGTGTGCGCGCGCACTTATGGCATCTTTTTGTGACCACCGTGCCGATGATTCCGCTTGATCCGTCCGTTCTTATGACCACTTTTTGACATGACTGATGGTGATCAACCGTACCTAGTGGTGAAAGCTGATCGCACCATGATTTGTCATGGCTGATCATGCGTGATCAAAGAGTTGTTCTAGCGGTTGAACAAACAATTCAAAATCTGAAACGCACGTTCGTTATGTTTTCTTGTATTTAAGAAATATTGAATGTTATTATAATTTATTTTTTGTAATATTGACTTCCAAAATTCTAGATTCATTAGTTTTATGTCTACACAGTGTTCAAAATGCATAAAATTCTGCTTGTTTAGTTCCGCATTGACTTCAAAATAAATTAAAATTCCTAAGAAATCCCTTCTCCTGCTGATGGGCCATAGTGTTAGATTAGTAAGGTTCACCCATCCCATGTACGTTAGGGGAAACAGCGCCCCTAGAGGTTCCCCACAGCACAGCGTTAACTAGGGCTTCGGGACATCTCTTTTTCTATACCCACTTTGCTTCCTTCTAATTTGATACTCCTACAAAATGGTGCTTTCCTCTGTTCGCCGTCCTTTCCTTTCCCGACTTGCTGCTCCCATCCACTCTGAGCCTGTGTGAGAATGCGAACACTTTCTTTGTTGGTACTATGAAATTTTTTACGAAAACGTTTTGAGCATAGGGCTATATTTTTTAGCCTTTATAATAAGTAAAAATTGTTATGCCTCTTATTCTACCTAGACACTCGTATTGTGCTACAGCTTTTCAAAATCTCTTTATGTCAGTTATTTATCAATTTTTTTATAAGGTGCACGAAAACTTGGTTAGGTATGTACAAAGTAACGTATTTATCCCTTCAGTAGGCTGCTGGAAAACATTCTCGTAGGAAAAACATTTTGAAAATAATCATATGTATGTAGGACATGTTTGACTGGGCGCCGAAATTGAGCCTCCAAGGTTTAATTTGTCTATAGTTTTTGACAGACCCGTTGAATAGAGTTTCAGGTGTAGACCCTTAATCAGTTATCCTTCTGAAACTTTAATCTTGCTCGGTAAAATGGAGTTATCAGCTGGCTGACGTAACCGCGGTACTTCCAATACTTGCAGCACGATTCAAAGTTGCAGCGCTAAATCTTCTGTCTCAAGCTTCAGACAAGTCAAAGGCTTAACTTCGACGTCCAATCGAACACGTCTGTAGTCGCTTGTCCGGTAATGAGTTAACGAGCAAGCATTTTTTTAAATCTAGGTAGCAAGCAGAGTTTTCATTTCAGTAGCAAGAAGAATTTTTATTTCAGCAGCAAGAAGAATTTTCATTTCAGCAGCAAGAAGAATTTTCATTCCAGTAGTAAGCAGAGTTTTCATTTCTGGAGAAAACGGAGTTCTTAATTGAGGAATATGAACACTTCCTGTTTCTGGGGTGAAGGAGAGACTGTGTAATATTGCTTTTTATTATTCTGTTACAAATCTTTATCTACAAGTGGTATGATGTTGCCTGTCATTGGATGACTGTAGAGACGGAACAATAGAGGAACATATACGAACCGAGCCCATACGACCCACCCAGAGATGCTGCTCGGGCTCATAGCCTAGCCCGTAAAGATTAGGTCAAGTATACCAAAAACGTGTCATCCTATAGGGGATGACACATAATGTGACGTCACTTCAGGGTTCATCTTTACGGTCACGTGATCGGTGCACTTGACTAATCAACAAACTATGGCTTTGGCTCAGCCTATAAGACGGCCCGAAGATAAACGGCATATCATCATCGCGCCAACGAAAAGTGGCAGTGTGGCACGCTTGTTCTTATGATTGACCATCTGCGCCCCTACGCTAACCAAGAGGTAGGTGAGTTCTGCTGAGTTCCTACCCAGACGGTAGTAAGTGCATGGGAAATAATAATTTTTAGGGCAGTCCAATGCGTAAATTATAAAGTATTCCTTAAAAAATGCTGAGTTTTGGGACTGTCCAAAATGTAAATACTAAGTATTGTACGTAAAATGCTAATTTTCAGGGTATTGCAAATGCAGATCATTGCGAGTTGCATGAGAAATGTTGATTTTCAGTCCAGTTAGTGATTTAAATTATGCCGTTTAACATGGGCAGTTTCCGATCTAAACTTGTGTATCCTGACGCGCACTAAGTAATGCATGTATTATGCATGGCGATTCCTATTGGGAGTGCGAATTTTTTAAACAGTCCTACGCTTGATTATGATTTGCATAAAGAATACTGGCTATCTGCACAGTCTCTCAGTCCCGTGTCTGTGTTATTCCTAAGCACCTGTTGGAAATTCTCTACCTCATTCGTATTGAAAATTGTTTGCTAAAGGAATTTGGTAATGTACAAAATGTTGGTGTGATTTTGTTGCTAGAAATTCTAAAATCATTCGTGAAGTTCTGGAGAGGCAGCTTTACGCCATATTTTCGATAGACCTGTAAATTCAAAAATATTTAATTACCTCCGCCAAGGAGGTTATGTTTTCGTCGGATTTGTCTGTCTGTCACCAAGATAACTCAAAAAGTTATGGACGGATTTTCACGAAATTTTTACAGGGATTGTTAGGTATGTTAGGAGGAACAGATGATTAACTTGATTACCTTTTGGTGATGATCCATCCGTTTGTTTGTCTGCCTCATTTTTCTCAATGCCATAACTCAAAAGTTATGGACAGATTTTGATGATATTTACATGAGTTGTTAGGTATCTATATTACGAAAAGTAAATGACTATATTTTTTGACTTATCTTTTTGTTCATTCGTTAGTCACTGTTTCTAATATTATGCTTGTTAGCACAATAACTAAAAAAAATATGAATGAATTTTTATGAAATTTATAGGAGTTGTTAGTAATGTTAAGAGACATAAATGATTAAATTTTGGTAGAGATCGGTGTGTTCGTTTGTGTGTTTGACTCATGTTTGTCATAATGATTGTTAGCAGTACAGCTGGAAAAGTTATGAATGGATCTTCACGAAAATTGCACAAACTGTTAATACCATCAAAGGACACAAAATGATAAGCTTTTGGAGTTGATACAAGGAAAATTACGGTTTTAAAGCCAAATAGAATTTTTCGTTTCCGTTGCCTCGTTTGGCGGAGGTATGCGCTCTCAGAGTGCTCTAGTTTTGATTATTTTCTCTTCTGTCTGACAATCTCAGCATCCGAAATAGCTTTCTTGCATGGTGTGCGTACAGTTCTGACAGGCTGACGGTGTTTGCATATTTCACGTTTTGTGCAATATGCGCATTTCTCCAACGTTTTCTCATATAATAGAATGTAGTATTTGAATATCCCGGTTGGGCTCCATTTCAGTTTTATCACTGATTTTCTGCATTGTCCGTGTAGATTCAACTGCTTTACTTTTCGATGCATTAGCTTAATTGAAAACTTGAAATTCGTGTACAGGGTATTATAGTTATGTGTGTCAACATAGTTGTGCCAAAATTATACTCAAAATGATGGAGCTGGCCGAAGCTCTTCATGTACTTACTCGGGGAGAGTTGGTGTTGGCCATGTCTCGCTGCAACGGAGATTACAACGAAAGTATACAAGAGTTGGTGCACGTATTAATTTTTATAGTTGATGCGCACTCAAAAAAACAAACACAGCTGGCTTGGCTTTTATGACGTGTTCACTTACTGACACATTATTACGGTTGTGCTCTAAATGTTCCCGGTTCGAGTCTTGATTTTTGACTCCTTATTTTGACATGCGGTACACAATTACTGTATTCGTTGATAAGGCGAAAATTCGGCAGTGAGGTTAGGCATTGATATTTTGCGGCTTAGCAGATAAGTGGTCAGGTGCTTAAAGGCGAGTGTGGCCACCGCGAGTTCGATTCTCAACTCTGTCGACGTGGATTTTCTTCATTGCAGCACTCTGGCATCAGCAGATCATCGGAAGTACAATTGATTCAATACTGGTTACTATTCCTGTTTCTAACCCTAGCAGATCGTCAAAATTCTATGCTTAGGTAAATATGAGACCTCGTTCGTGTAGTCACTGCATGCAGGATAATAATGATTTACAGTTGTTTTTTGCTGGACAGAAGCGTGGTGACGACGGGAGGGCAGGTGTGTCTCAAATGAAAAAATCATATAATTGGCTTAAGTGATTGCGTTAGCCCAATTGTCAAAAGGTGATATAATAGGTGCGTATCTTAATTAAGAGGGTGGCACATCACAGAGGGGCTAGAGTGTACGTTGTAAATAATTACTGCGTTCATAGCTTCAATGATGCCAATATATCCCAATACTGCACGCACTCATGCAGTATTATGTTCGGTCTGTCATATAACACGATGTGTTATTAATAAAGCCGTGATATGGTATTTTCTTCCACCCATAGTCAGTTATCTTGTCCTTAGTTGGGCTCTCGAAACGCCTTTCATTTCGCCCTCCATGCATTTGCTTCTCTCGTTCTCGTACTTCTACTGACATTCATTTTCGTTCATCTTCTTCTTCTTCTTTCCCCAATTACTATTCTTAGAATATGCTTGCGTTCCTCGCTTTGCTTCAAATACTGCTTTTTCTCTTTAGTTCTCAGCAAGCGTTATGGATTGAAAGTCCTGGAGCTGGTAATAGGTACATTGATAAAATAATTCGCTGAGAAGTGCGGACAGACGAGAGAGCGGATATTATTCCAGAAAGATGTGGTAGTAATCATAGCTCATGCCTCTGGCACCCAACATCGGAAGGAACTTAGTTTTGTCAAATATCATTGACTATTAAGACTTACAGTTATGTCATAGGGACACTTTCTCCAAACTTCATTTTCATACTTAGTTGCCCATTCTCCTACGCAGGAATCTCTGTTATTTGTTTTCCTTTAAGGTTTGCTATGCTTATATATACATATAGGCATAGGACTCCTGTTTGGTGGTTGTTTGCTTGTTGTAAACATTATTGTCTGTCTTTTTTATCATAGTTTTATGCTTGTTGTTCTGTACGACAACTTCACTTGTACCCCACGGCAAACATTTCTCTTTTTGCTAGTGTTGCAAACTGTTCTATGTCTGATATTTTTTATGCATGCATTAACTCTTTACTGTGTGACTGAAAAAATGCTGTCGTTGGAATGTAGTATCATGGAAGTAACTCTATATTGACGAAACTCACTCACAGTACTTAGTTCACAAGTTCTGAAACTTCAATATCCTACCTGAGCTATTCAAGTGGATGTGTTTTTCTCTATAGGCTTACCACCGTCCTGCGCATTAGCTGTCTTTTGTATGCAAAAATAATTTTTAGTTTTCATAACCTGAATAGTCGTTGTGGAAACATATTTGTTCAATTAGCAATAGCAAAGGTTACTGTGCTTTTAAAAAAATTATATATATATAGTTCTATACCCACTTCATTTCTTATTTTACTCGCCAGTATGATTGACTTGGCAATATGCTTAGGTACTACGAAATCACAAATACTAGCATCAGATGACACGTCCCGTACCCCAAGCCTATGGTTCCTGAGATGTACTGCCGGACAATAATTTCTGAACTTATATATGGAGTTTTCTGATTATCTTGGTTAATCATTTTAATCACACGTCCTGTAGCTGTACTTGCATTTCATTTGATGACTTAGTTGTTCAGTACAGTCTTCACTAGAATAACTCAGCAAAATTTACCTTTCTCAATCCCTTCTTTGGCACTTACGTAACATTCTGCAGTTTAGTGGTTGTACAGAAAGTAAAATTGTGTAAGATTTACAATTTTTAAGACATTTTAGATTATTTTGTATTGTGTTGTGTGACAAAGACTTATCAGGTCTGTGCATAGGACTGCCATCGGCCCGCTACTGTTCACATGACTGATACATCATAAGTTAGTAAATTTACTTCACTCTAACAAAGCTCACATCGCTGGATGAAAGGAACTCAGCAGAACTTCCTCTTGCAGTTTCGGTCTTTCATGACGTAACAAGCATATTGAAACAACCTCGTGCCCAAACCTGAGCATTTACGATTTCTGTATACCTGTTTCTGTAACATGTACTACTTTGCTTAAGGGATGTTATGAAATAGTATTTTCACGAAATACCTGAAATTCACATGAAAAATATATCTGTCCCATAGCTTAGCCTATGCCGACGGAAATATAAGGTCCCTGTGTATGCAAAAGACAAACATGTTTTAAACGTGTTGTTTTATGCAATATTTGGAAAAAGACTGTGAGTGAAAGGATCATGTAAGGTTTGTGTTTTCACTCGCCCTGTTTTCTGTTTTTGCTAAAGAAATCCATTGTCCGACCTATCAACCTCAGCGACTCGTTCGTTAATTTAAGGTTATGTTTATGAAACTTTTGACGTTTCGTCATTTCTTTGTCGACTGACCGGAAGTTCTTCTATCGAGACGATAGTTCGTTTTTAATACATTTTTATCAATATCTTATAGTACTCACAGAATTGCTCTCTAGTAAAATTTCCATTATATCTACTCTCGCTAAAAGAATGGTTTGCATAATCAGTTCTACTGGAGAGTTTCCAAAGCTTAAAGAGCCGTCAGTATAGTGCATGAGAGAGCAAACATTTCTAATCCAATGAGGCAAAAGTGTTGTCACTACCATGAATCTCAAAGTATACATCCCACATTTGCAGAGAAATTTTTACAACGAGCATTTTTTTTTATCTAAAGACTGACTTCTCAATAGAATAAATGAACTCTCCAAAAGGTAAATAGGTACTAGTCTCTAGGTGTTTATCCCTCGGAGGTGAAGCTTTTTCAGTCCTAGATTTTAGTACCGAAATTTGTATCCCAATGCCCTTGCGTTACTCAAAAATTAAGTTTTTTATTTTTGGTTTTGCTAGATTCGTTTCGCTCGCAGCTTATAGACCAGGGGAATGAAGTCGAAATTATGTTAATAATTTTTCGCAGATTTTATTCGAATACATTAATTACCAGAAAAAGAATAAAAAAATTTGCAGCTGCCTCCGTGGTGAACTTTACGGTAGTCGTTATAATTTTGATACAGTAACATCAAAACATCGTCATTATTATGATTGATTGCTTACTTGCTTGATATTATTCCACGATATTTTTTTCTCCATACATAAATCGCTGTAGTCAGTTTATGGTTGATAATGCAAAATGTTAACAGGGTTACTAAAAATTCAGCCCGAATTTGTTAATTTTTCCGTTGTAAAAGCTGTACTTGCATTTTTCACTGTGCAGAGAGACATAATTTTTTATCCCCTCACCATAGACCGCAACAGTACGTGACTCTTAGGTCCAAGTGGCCTCTGACGCTGGCGGCCAAAATGGGACAAATAGGATTTCTCAAGAGCTATTAAGAACATGTCCAGACATGGTCATGCAGGCAAGCGCCCAAGTGCGTCCCCGTCGTATCCAAGATACCTTCTCCGTAAGAAAAATGTTGGGTACCTTGGATTTTTTCTTCAGTATTAGATAGGGGGAAGAGAATAGCTCTTGAGAAAATCCCATTTTTCCGTTGCCGACTTTTGGCCGCCAGCGTCAGACCTAAGAGTCAAGTACTATTGCAGTCTATGCCCTCAGCATAACATTTATAATAATACAATAATATCTATCTTGTAACATAATATATAAGCTGTAAGAATAATATAATAATGAGAGCACCTTGAGAGTGCGTACGGTAAACGTACGAAAACTTAAAATTTGTTCCGAAACTATGATTTCCTTTTTATTAGCTCAGCTCTAAAATCTAGTCAGTTGTGCCTTTTGACAGTAATAACAACTTCTGTTATGTTACTGAAGCTCCGTTCAAAGTTTTTCAAGTTATGTTGCTTGCCAACATTTCGACAAACAGTCAAACACATAAGCAGACCAACCGATAATCACCAAAATTTGATCATTTATGTCTTTTATCGTTTCTAACAATGGCTGTAAATTTTAAAACATCCGTTCATAACTTTTGGAGTTACTTTGATAACTAAACATAGAGACGAACAGATCACGAAAATTCTGTGATTTACTCTTCGTGATACACCGAACAACTCATGTCAAATTTTCGTATAAATCTGCCCCTAACTTTTGGAGCTATGATGCTAAGAAAAGAGAGGCAGACAAACATATAAATAAACGGTCGAACTGATCTTCACCAAAAGTTAATCATTTGTTCCTTTTAGCATACCTAACAATTCCTGTAAATTTTGTAAAGATCCGTTTATAACTTTTTAACTTTCTTGGGGACAGACAAACAAATAACAGACAGGCAAACTCAACAAAAACATAACCTCTTTGGAGGAGGTAATAATTATATTTAACCTCTCCGCACAACCTTGCAAGCCCAGAGAAAACTAATTATTCAACCCCTCGACTAAATATTTTCTTTGCACACTGCGAGTCGAACTGAATCTCATAGCCGATTTTGCATTTCATGTTTGTTTACATACCTAACCGTTTATTGTCGACAATAAACGTCGATTTTCGAAGTAATTGCTCTATTTGAGAGTGGACCTTAAGATCCACATAGCCATCAAAGGGTTAGATTATATTGCCGTCTCGTACTATTTCGAAGTAGTAGGCTTTATATTCTTCAGTCTTTGGGCACAGGCAAGCAATTAAAGATTGGCCCTGTCCATCAACAGACTTCTGCTCACCACTAAGCTAAAAAAAACTGATAACGATCTCAGCTACTATAGTCACGATAAAGTGAGTAATTGAACTCGGAAAGTTCCGCACTTTTCTCATGTTTAAGCGGACACAGCTACGCATCCGGACGCTCAGCAATACGCATGGGACCAAAACACTGTCGTGGCAACCCGCGTTTAGGCAGAACTCTCGAAGCGCTACGCAAACGTCACCGTCCCACCTGAAGCTATCGTTTAGACTGACTGTCCCCTCACCATACAGTGGCTGAACGCCGAATACAAATTGCAAAACAGGAGGAGAACAACAACAACTCATGTGAGGCCATACAGCTCGCACGATGTTAAACTCAAAGTTTTCTGAAGGCACCCCACAGGAGGCATGGGAGGGGCCGTAGGCCATACAGTTAATTTAATTTAGGTTCGCTCATCCTATGTTATGGGGAGCAACGATCCCAGGAGGACACTGTAGGTTACCTTTAACTAATAGCGAGGCCATCGTGCTGTCTATCTTTCTTGCCCACTTTGCTTCCTTCCGAATTCATACTTGTAGTGATTTTGCTTTCGCCTGTGATTCCTCTTTTTTCCCCTACTTAGTGTTCCCATGCGCGTCGATTTTGTGAGAGAACACCTTCGTGGGAACACGTTTATATGAACCTACTATATGTCCGTTCATTCTTCGTAGGTTAGATCGCCTTGGTTGTGGAAATTGAGGCTTAAAGTACTCAATAAAAGCAATTCCTGAAGGCAAGCCGAAAATGCCGAAACTACTTTTAAAATTTTCAAAGTTTAAGCCTATACCGAGCATTTTTGATATGGGAATCCAATATCGTACAATTGATTGAAAAGTAGGTTGAAATATCGAATCATTGGTGCATTATATTTTGCTCTATACATATAATTAATATTGCTTCATTATCTCCAAGTGATGGAAATTTCTGCATTTTACATGAAAATTTCTCAGTATTTTAAGATTTTGCTCTTGAAGTGCAAAGCTTGTGTAGGAAAAATGAACTCCATGCATAGTGTTAGGCGAGATCGGTTTATTAATGGGAAGTCGCGGCCAGCAGAGAACCAACACGTCACTTGAATAGTAACGGTAGTAAGGCCTTAACGGGAGATGTTTTTTGGCTTCCCACTTTGCTTCCCATAGTTTTTATATTCTTACTAATTATGAGCTTGCTGTGTTTCCTCTTCTTTCCTGACTAGCCGTACCCATCCACGCTGTTTGATTGACGGAGCACCCTTATGCATGGGTTTCACGCTTCTCCTGACATACCATAAGTCTCAAGCTTCCTCTTTCCTTTGGATGGTTGGTTGCGAGTAAAAGAAACTTAACTTTTCGACCCCTGAAGTAAACATAATTTTTCCTATGAATGACACTGTTGGTAACTTTCGTAAATGTGCACAGTATGCATTAAAGAGTTAACGCTTGGTCTCTCAGGCTGGGTTTTATATCTCGCTGCATGGGCTGTTGCTCCCTAGCGAAAGCTACAGGAGAGGGAACCCTCGAAGCCAAACTGAACAGCTTCAGTAAGATAATATTTATTAACTGACGCAGCTCGTGTACCTAAATTCGACTGAAAACAGTTCGTGAAAGCACTTACGTGACTCTGAGTGAATCTTGAAATGCACATTGCGCAGTTTCACTGTTTTTATGGTTCTCGATCGTACTCTGGTGTTATCGTATCATCCTGCTCGCTTAAGCGTGAAGCGTTTCTCGCACGATTTTAAATTATTTTATTTAGTCAGTGTAACTCTAGCTTTCCTTATTAACAAATTAATGTTATTTACACCCTCAACTGTGTAGTGCAAAATAAGTTTAGATAAGTAGTATGCGCAATAAAGGATGTGTAATCCAGTAAAAATATACATAGTCGTAACTTTTGTCATTTTAGCGTGCTCACACAGTTATTGTTCTAATTATAAAAACAATTCTTGGAACCCGTTTTTGGTTTTGAAGGGCACACCAGTTAACTGGTTGAACGCCCTATTTTTGGCAATTCAAATTATTATTACTTGTTACAATAGTACCACTGAAGTTTTAAACTTTAAATATAAGCTGTAACGAAACGTCCACGGCTGTGATTAAAGATACAATTGGGTCGCTGAATTACAACATCAAAGGCTAATACGCTTTACCATACTTGTTCTTACTGGCAGAACAGTAAGGGTCACAAGTTCTAAATAAAATGAGAGCACAGTACCGAAAGATGCTGTATCACGTTGTGATATTTTATTACATCAAGACTTCAATTTTTTCCTCACACTATTGCAAACAAAATAGTGGGTCTGTATGACATTCGTGTGTTATTAATGCAGTCACAATGCGGCGTAGTTCAGTTTAAACGCAATCAGACTTCTTTTATATAATGCAGCTGTCAATACTGAGTGGCTGCGGAGAATGGGATTTAGTAGACCACGGGACCTAGCATTTTATATTTTTGCGATAACGATTCGACATATTTCTGTTATAGCAAAGCTAAAGTCCCTATGAACGTATCTTCTGTTTAGATTCAGACTTGCATAATAAACTATTTGTTTCACAGCGTCTGAACTCATAAAGATAATTTACGAAAGCGCTTAATTGAGAGATATACATTTGATGGGAGGCTGTAAAAAAATCTTGGAGCTAAACATAAACCAATGCTTGATGGCGAATTAAAATGTTCAGTTACGCACTTATCTTTCTAAAACTCATCATTTCATCACTTCAGAACTGTCAATTTCTTTATTGACAACGATCCAAAAGTTAAGGTTAAATCGTTAACCAAGTATCCACTACACATAGTTACAATAAAGGGCATAAGACACTTGGAACAAGCCCTGAGATATCCGAAAAATGACATCATTGAGTTTGAAAAAAATTATCCAAGAGAACTACGGAGGTAATGGAACTGGTGTACACCTTCATATTTAGCTTAAATCTTATTGACAGCAATAAATCAATCGGAGATCAAAATATTCGTAAACTCTTCATTATAAATAACAATAGTCTAACAGGCCTACGACTCCTACAATGGATAATGAAGCTATTTTTCTCTAAATAACAACTTGGGAGATCTATATAGGCAAACAATAGAAAGAGAGATAGAGCTCCTAATGAAATGTTAAATCTTATTTAAACTTTCATGTAAAATTTTCTGTCCACTGATGGTGAAGTTTACATTTTAGCATGCAGACTTCCAAGCTTAACTATTTACAGCATGAAATCAGGATCGGCATTGGTGGCTTTATACACCGAACTTAACGTACGATATAATTTTCAGCCTTATTAACCTACACTTCTATACTGTTGCGGTATACTGTCGGGGGCACACAATGCATCGCAAGCTCAACATATGAACAGTCGTTTATCTCGGGCGTCATTTAATTTACAAACCACGCAAGCGACTTGATAAAGGGAGTTCATTGCTTGATTAAGTACTTTCCATGGATATCTTGGCTACTGACTTTCACTCTGTATCGGGACGACGTGGGAGCTGAATGGCAGCTCATAAGTTGACCGTACGACTGCTAATGTGGCCCGAGATTAGTAACAGAAACGAGAGCTACGTCACGCGCTACAAAAGTAAAATTAAGCGGAAAATTTTTCAAAATTATTGTACTCAAAAGTACTTCTGCTAGAGAGCCATGTGTTGACAACTATCGTAACCCCTGATATTCTGCTTTAGACATTACAGCGTTTTTCCCGGCCTACTTGCACTAACCCGCATGTATAACTCACCGCCTATAGGGTAATATTATAAAATTATTTTATATTGACTAGTACCCTTACATTCTTTCTTAGAAATTGAAGCATTTCTTTCGGAACTGCTTTACGTGCCCGGTTAACTTTCGAATTCATCTGTTCCTGAATTATAATTTGTTAATCTTACTGACGTTCTGTTTGTCTGTGCCTTTTCTCGCTGACTCGATGATTAATAGGTCTAAGGAGGCTTAAAGTATCGACACTTATTCATTTCACGTTTTAACGGACCGCTGACAACTGCGGACAAGCCCTTTAAAGTGCGACGTTCCGCACTATAATCACATTTTTTAAACAGAACTAGACGTACTACAGGACGTCCTCGGTATAGACCAGAGATTTGTGCAGGAATGAAGCGGGTCAGATCAAGTCCGGTCGACTAAAAAACAAGACCTGAGGCGTGTTGCAATCAGACTGCCGGTGTCACGTGTGTTACCCCACATTCAATGCGACTCAGGTTAAGTAACACCGACGACAACCTCAACATTTATAGAGATACGATGAGCTGGCTAAAACCATCTTTTTGTTTACAAACATTGCCTTGGCTTGCATGCATTGTGATCGATTGATGTACGAAAAGGAAGAGAATATCCCATGGCTGATATATATTTGCCCTCTTGCAGGTTTTTCTCATTTTTATCCTTAAAATAGCCAAAGTATAGTTTCACTAGCAATATTAAATGTTAATAGTGAGGTTTCCGCATATGCCGCTGACACTGTGTCGCATTCATACTATATTTTTTAGTTAAACGATTTCACACCTGAATTTCATAGCAACGCGGTGCTCTTTGATAACTCTGGAAGAAATCGGTGAGTTTTTAAGGATTACCAAGATAAGTTTTATTTATTCTCAAATTATTAAATAGAAAATAAAAGAATCTTTAAATGATAATACATCTTGCATATCATCACGGTCCCACGGACAATATTTAATTTAGGTCACATAAAGGGTACATGAGGGCGTAGCACGTACGCCTCTAGGAAATTAGCACTAGTGCTGCAGGAAAAAAGGGTCGATTCCAAACCAAGGTTAAATCAAAGACCTGAAGCTAAACATTCTGGGACTATATCGACACCTGTATAGAACAAGCCCGATCGATAACGAGGACTTCCTGTACAACTTCCTTATCGGTAGGCAGTAGAGTCCTTGTTAGCTGGTGCGTTGTGCTAAAACCTCGATAGCAGTAATGATAGTCATAATAATTAATTAGTTATTATCAACTGAACTCTCCTACACGCTTAGAAACTATCTTATGATAAATGCCGTTGCCTACGAAAGCATAAAAAAGCAAAATGTTCAAAGTTCTTGGACCAAGAGGTTCCATGACAATGACTACTACTTAACGTGCCCGAACATAACCGGCTAATATAAGTTTTCGCAAACTCGAACTCGCTGAAGATTGACAATCGAAACGTTACTCATGACCCTTACTGTAGTTGTAGTGGCGGCTGGATTGGAACATACTACAATTTTGGACAGTGCAACAATACGCAAGCCGAATCCGTGCTCGCAACAACGCAATCGAAAGGGTTTTTAGAACGTTTCGCATTTTGTGCTCTAGTGGGCAGTGGCCCTGCGACGTCACACGTCGGGTTCGCACCTGTCCCCTTCTTGCCACATTAGGAGCTCCACCATTTATTTTGTTGACTACGGGCATGCACTTCTGCTAGTTATCCCCATGGTATAATTGCGTTAGCTACGTAGTTATACCTACCATGGTTATTCTCTTAGGGGGTCATAAGATAGGGCAGGCCATACGCCATAGGAATATCTTAGTTAGGCCCGGTGATCCTATGTTGTTGTGTGTCTAGGAGATCCCGTAGGTTACCGAGTACCTACCGTAACCTCATCTAGGCCTTCGAGAGAGCTTTCTTTCGCGCCGGCGCCCCACCGCTGTCAGAATATCTATGGGACTCTCGCCCCTCCCCATGGTTAGCCTGAGCGCCTGACTTCCGGGGTTGCTGCATCTGGCTGTGCAGTTCCTACTGATACGGCTGCTTTGTAAAGTCAGGTACATTTTTTATGTTTCAACCATAATGCTGTTTAAACCATTTAATTTAGTTGCAGCAGTTGTCTGTATCCCCTTCTGCTCCAAAGGGTAGGTCGCCAATGGTAGTAAGTGACCTATCCCATAAGCCTCCTACCTGCACGGAAGAGGTATTCTTCTCTTTTCCTCTTTCGGCTCGTTGAGATACTGTACTATGCGTCTTATTGCCCTCCCAATTAGGTCACCATTGACCAGATTTTGACGCACAGAACTCGCTGAGGTAAGTTCGTCATACAATCCTGAGACCTTCCGCCACTAATGCTGAGATGAATTGTTTACCTATGACGCAACGCGGCCTGGAATCGCAGCGCTAGCAAATCAATTTACTGATTTACTGCTCATTCTTTCGTACCTACTTCGCATACTTTAATTTTTGTACTCCTATTAATATGTAGTGCATTGTTCTGCGCCTCCTCTTCTATCGCAATTTGCTGTTTCCATGAGCGTTAATCTAGTGTGGGAACACCCTTGCGCATGGGTTTCAGATGGGTTCTTGACAGATTTGATGTTCCTTCTTTCTTCTTCTCTTTATAAAAGTCTTGGGTAGGGAGAGGCTGCGGGTAGAGAAGCTTTAGTACTGTAATTCCGTTACTTGAACGCCTTAGGGGCGGTGAACATAAAATTTGCAATTTAATATGTGAAGAGATTAGAGTACTATGTGCTCTCATGTGATCAGACCAAACCACGCTTGACGTCACAGGCAGTCGCGCTGTGGCCGGTTCTCCACCTCGAAAATGTTGATTCTCCTGATTAAAGACTCCCCTGATTGGATGAGACGTCACGTTAGCTGTGTTTTGGTCACGTGACAATACACTCTATGTTCATCTTGGTGCAGTAACACCTAGTTCTGACGGCACTTGCCCAGTGGAAGCGCTCGATATGTCTGACTTAACCCACCCTCCCATGTAGCTAAGACGCAGCCAATCAGAGTTGATCATGTCGTACACGGTGTAGTACCTGCTGAAGCGCAGTTGGGTGTGACGTCATTCGCGGTTTTAATTTGATCATGTGAGAGCACTTAAATCTTCATTATTTTTACTTTAGGAATGATTAGCCCATCATATAGAGACTTGAATCACTGCGTCGCACATATGTCTAGCAAATTGTAGCTCAATGTTAACAGAGGCGTGTTGTAATCAATACCCTTTTTGGGTCTTCGTAACCCGAAAAAAATTGAATAAGGTTGCTTTGTTGGTTATGATTGCAACGCGCCTTTGCACTGACAGGCTTGTGGTCTTCCCCATATATGTCCCAACGAATGAAGCAAATTTTTACCGTAAGTTAAGGCTTCAGTAGCGCAATAACTTCACATTACTCTTTTTGGTTAATTCGTTTATGGATAGTCAACTGGTAGTTCCCACAACGGAACCACTAAAGTAGAATTTTGTACACCCACTTGTGCAAAACGCTTTGTGCTACTAAAAATTGTAAGCTGTAAGTTGCCGGTAAAGATATTTGCTTGATAGCCGCGAAAACGCTTTCAGCATTTGTTCACAGTTATGTTAATGTCTTCAGTAAATCCACGGCATACGTATAGCAACGAACAAAACAACATAAACTGGAATTTGAATTAATTACTATCAATACTTTGAATAATCCCTACAAGTATTTGTGGTAGAGTAGCGTTGTTAATGCATTACAAACTTAATACTTCCCAACAGTACACAAACTTGTGAAAGCAAGTTTGAACTAAGTAAAATCCTAAGTTTATAATAGATAGCTCTCCTTTGGGGGGCATCAGATGGGCCATAGGTTAGGTTCACCGACCCGATGTTAGGGAGTAGTGACCCTAGGGGGTTTGTATAGGTTACCTTAGCTATTAGCTAGGCCTTCGGGACATCGGTCTTTAGTGCCCACTTTGCTTCTTTCCACTTATACCCTCCTGCTGATGATACATTATTCTGTTCTTCCTCTTCTTTCCTTGCTATGCCTATGCGCGTTGATTCTGTGTTGGAGCACCCTTCTGCATGGGTTCTACATTTAACTTTGAATACTACGTCTCCCTTCCTTTTACTCTCTTAGAACAGCTTAGTACTGATCTAGGGATGCTTGTTCAATTTTATATTACCATTAATAGATAGGTAAGTCATCAGCGTAACCAACGCACCAGTTATGGTGAAATAGCAGGTTTTCGGGCATATTCAAGCAGTCACGGATGCAGAGCACTTTTTTTGCCAACTACGAGATTTATGTAGTTATATAGATGTATTACTGTCTATGTATGAAAGAGCTAAGTTTTACATGTATGCAGCTGTGCAATATCTAGTCGCTGTCACTGAAAACACGCCAGTTTTCTTATTTCAAAATTACCATAAGAAAACTAGACTATAGAAATTGACTAACGACACTCCAAATTTTCTTGGCTGTTTTCTTTTTATAGATTACTACATAGGTACTGATATATCTAACGATAGAAATTGCAGTAGTTTGCAGCAACTGCTCACACCCAAACGTTTTCACAGCGCTTACGACAAGTTCTGTCAAATTTGCAATGAAAGCTGTAACTTTGCCTTTAAAATTTTTCATGGAAATCATCTGATGATAATAAAGCTTCTCCAAAACCCCTCAACCTCTTCGGATACACTTAAGCGTGAAAAATTTTCGAGCCTATATATATTATGAGCGAAAATATAACACATACAAAGCAAAGCTGCTCATTTATACACACTTTAAGGAAGGCCAAAACTAAAGTCTTATACAACCTACGACGAACAGAAACACTGTTAAATATCAGAACGGTTCCGTTCAGTAATCCTTACTTGTAGCTATATTAGGGCACTGCGTATGTGCAGGCTGTTTTTATTGTATTAGTTCAGTGCAAAAAATTCACATAGTTTCAATTTGTGTTGGGCCTCATAGTTTTATTATCGGCTTATCAAACTTTTAGACATGTTAGACCTGTTCGTTGGTCTAGTGCGACAAGGGCCAAAGGTGTTGTTTCCTTCGACTTGGTGTTCCCACCAACCCTCTATGGTTGTGGATGTCAGATGTCTCTCTACCCAAATTCCCAGTTTTCCGAGACATTGTGAAAGCTGAAGTGCATTTAATAATAATGTAATAAAAACAGATCAAAGTACTTTCGTTTTCTCCGCTTCAACAACATCTCACGAGCATCATGGTATGGTCTCAAGCACCCCTGGGGGTTAGTGCATCCTTCTTAGGGAACCCCTAAGTCGAAGACTGAACTTGGGGTAGAGTCAGGGCAACAATGGAGTAAATACGGAATGAGACGCACACAGTTGGTGTGTATGACAGCAAAACTTTTCCATTAGATGGTATTCAGTATTACGTCATGTAGCTTATTCACGTAAAAACGCATGACTAATTTCTTTCTTTTTATCTTTTTCGTTCCCCCGTTGCTATTTCATTGCACTGAAGAAAGATGCTGAGCGCATCTTTTTGGATCCTGTAGCACAGTGTAAGCAGAAGAATGTCAACTTTGGGTTATTAGTTTGCTTATGTAAACCGGGGTTACTTTATCTCCCAGGACAACTTCGACCAGCCGATCTTTTCTAATTCTATAAATGGACAGAACTAAGAGTTGGCATAGATGTAGTAAACTTCATATTTTACTAGAATAATAACTCCTGACCACTGTTGGCGTTTTACACTTTGAGAAAACCAGCTGGGCCAAGTTACCCCGGGAGACGACTTAACCCTGGTTAACTGTACACGGTTAATATAATAAATTGTGCCTCTATCCTGGCACCGTCCTTGTGGGGATGAAATTATTGAGAACATACATCATCTTCCACGCAACCTGTGGCATAACGCCGGGTGTTACAACTAGTTCGTTAGCTTAGTGTAGTCGCACGGTACTAGCGTAAACTTCGATAGTAGTCATCATCTGCTAACAACGAATGTATTTTAAATTTCAGTTGCTTAGGAGTTTGTGATACAGTTTTGTAGTTGTATGACAAGAGCGTGTTATTTTATACAAATTCTAGTGAAATTAATAACACCCCCCAAGTTGTCATATATTTAAAACTTGATTATCTAGGTCAGTTACTGTAGTGTTATTGCGCACTGTGTGTAGACTTCCATTTTGTCAAATGCAGAGAATATTTTTAATTATCTTCGGTGAGACAGGCCAGACTATATACAGGGCAGCGTAATAAATTCCTAGAATTTCCTATGTTAAGAAGTATTGAGGAATTACAGGGCAGATAGAATCATCACATTCTGATTTGCGTTTATTGCGTGAGTGTAAAGTACTCTCGTCCTCTGGCATATTTCGCATGATTATCACCACATAATACAATTTTTGTAGAAAGCGCCCGCGAGCCTCCCAATGTCCCACGCAAATATTGCTCTGAGGTCGCGCTCGATAGTCAAAGTCAGCGTACACATCTTACGTTAATGGAAACAAACTGGATATCAAGAAGAAAAATTCACTCGTGTATCGTTTGGCACTTTTTTGTGCATAAATCTGCGAAAGAAATAGGGAGTAAGTCATTACAGTAAAGAGAGCATGACCTTCCTGGGACCTTCTTAACGGTAAACATAAGGAATACATCACTCGTAAGCAAGGGCCTATGCACATTCAACAAAAGCTTCTAAGTGTTCATAACGAAGGCTCTCTAAGTGCAACACGTGATTTACTCACTACGTGTAAAGAACGAAAGCTTGCTAAGTGCACTCAGTTACGTACTTGTGCTTCACTTCATTTACGCAAGGGTTCTATGGAATTTGAGCAAAAGCCTCAAGGACAAAGGAGAAAAGCTGTAGGGACACCATGGCGACGTATTATGTACATGCGCGGTGAATAATCTTATACTTCAACTCAGGACGGTCATGCTCACCTTTGCTTTACAGTTTGCGCGTATCCAACTCTAGGTAGCTAATGGGGCATCACCAACTCAGTCCAAAGAAACATTATATTCGTCGGAATAATAAATGGCATAGGCGAACTTCATGACCTTCCAGTCGGTTATATTCTGTCATCCAAATAAAAACACTCCTTATAATTTTAGAGGAAAGTCGTTACCATGCTAGTAACTTAGCAGTGGGAATATAGCTCGAAGTGTACGAAATACCAATTATTAATTCAAAGAGAGAAATAGGAAACACATAAGTCCAATGGAAAGATATGCAGTAATTCCCGCAAGTGCTACAGATGGTGAGGAGAAGATTAGAAGCGCTACAAGAGTCCTTGCAACTCACAAAGAAGGCTCAGAATGGCCTCAATTTCCTTAAAATTATATCAGATAGTATGATCTACGAGAAGGGAAGATGACAACCTCAACCAAGCAACCAAGCCAACGCCATTTGTACTCTAGATTGTTGCGTCATGGAAGCTGGTGAGGCTTAATTATTCCACATCAAGACCTCTTGAAAAACTGAATTACTGGCTTATCTGAACGCATAGAGTATCATGTCTACCTGGCTACTACCAAGCCATCATAGGAACACATGATTCTTTATAATCTATGGTAAATTTCTAACACGTTTTATGCTAAAGAATACCCGTGTTGGCGGGAGTGACGGGTTATGCTTGTCAAACTACAGGAGGAGGAATTGGAGCCAATTCTAGAGTCTTATAATTCTAGGATGCACTGGAGCGCTGTCCTGGAAGTATAGTAATTTTATGCGTTTAATTCGTAATATATATATTTTTTTTCAATCGGCGGACGTATCAAAGATTTCATTGAGCGTTGTAATTTTGGTCGACTCACTGAAGGTTGTTTTAAATTTAAGTGAATTTGAAATAAATGATGTACAGAAAATTGATCTATTAATTTTGTTGTTTTCATTGGCAGTACACTGTATGAAGTAAAAGTTTATTACACAATATTCGAATAGCTTGGGCTCACACTGCATTGTTCTTGGCTTGAGCGATGGGAATATAAAATTATGGGATGATATGTATAGAAACATAAAGTGCTAATTGGTAACAGTCTTTGAAGAAATAATAATGCCGTAACAGTTACAAAACACGGAA